>VYYJ01005913.1:0-10249 GCA_021029165.1 Cyphoderus albinus
TATTTTCTTGAAACAAACATTGGTAATACAAATGACAATATATCACCTAAAACTTTATAAAAAACAAAGTGTGCCATTGTGAGTATTGACACACGAGCCCACTCTATCTTACATCGGCAGAGTAAACAGATTCGGGGTATTGCAGTTACAATGACTGGAGAAGTTTTTCGCCGGATCATATACTACATAAGGGTGGAATGCAAACTTGTTCCACCCTAAACTTCTATTTTCAGGTTTTCAGGAGCTCATATGACTTTGGAAAGAGTCTTAGCAACCGGTGACACCGAGTCCCACGTAATTAGCATGTGTAATGGTTTGATTTGGCCAAATTCCTTCTGCTAGAAGCCTGCAGTGGTTACGTTAAATATTTTAACCGTCATCGTGTACCACTTCTCTACAATACAATCTCTATATACGTTGTATGTGCAATCGTTTAATTGCCCAGTCTGATGGTGATTAAAATCATAAACATATAAATGATGTGCAAAGAGAATTTACCTCTCTAACAAATTAAAAGGCTGGGTGGTAACAGAATAGATCTTATACAAAGCCACAAACATCGTACCATCAGAGAAGTCGTACCCACAGTAATAAATATTAATTTCGGTAAAGCTACTGTCATCTTGCCACTTACATCCAGGGCGGACGAAATTGAAGTTTAAATAATCAATATTAAAATAGGAGTAGAGCCACGGGTCTCAAACTTGGCAAGTATGCAAGGAATACGGTATAAGATTTAATGAGTGATAATTTACATTTTTATACTCAACCGAAGCAATTTCAAGTATTAACTAATATTAACATTTCTTTATAAAATGTAATACAAATTGAAAATTTATCCATCTCTATAGAAATGCTGACTTGCTCATTAAAGAATGCCGAAAAGAGGTTTTGTTTGACTAAGTAATTTAAAACAAATTTCTAAAAAATTGAGCTATAAGCCTTAGCTATAAGTTATTTATATTTGTGCACTTTACATTGGTACCCAAATGAAATAAATTATTATTATACTTTGCGCTGAAGTGTTAGTTTCCATTTTGTTATAATATTTTAATATTTAGCACGTTTCGATTACATACAACATGTGACAAAAAAGTGGCTAAATGAAGTCTCACAATAAAGTGGGGCAAATATGTTCCGCAAACTACTATATTTAAGAATCATATTTTGTGTTATTTAATGCCTTTCAAAAATTAAAATAGCATTTTTGTGAAATTGTTCTAATGTATGTATTTGTAAGAATAATTTGTTTCTGTATTTCTGTCCTCAGAAGAATAACCTATGTACATATATGCTCTGAGTTTATGACAATACATAAACTTATTATTACTCTACATTGGTACCCAACTGAAAAGTAAATATATTATTACGACGACTTACTGTAAAGTATCATTGTGCAAGTGCATTTTCCTCCCTTAGCACCAATGAAACCTAGGAAATAATCTAACTTCTGTAAACCGCATATGTGAAGAAATTCGCAACAACGTGACAGTTGTTGTTATTTATTTCTCATACGAATCATAATAAATTTAAACCGATGATAAGTTTGACTCGAGTTGACAAATTGTGTCTTCCATGAAATTACATAATTCATCTACAGACTCCGTTAAACGTAATGTTTTCGTAGAAACAGCATTTGAAATTAAAAGACTGACTTTGTGACGCTATTTCACATTGATTTATAATATATATGTGACCATCAGTGCGTGTCCCTTAGCTGAAGCTGAGCCTTTACCATTTGTGGTTACTCGAAGCAGCATATCTGAGACAAATATGTTTTGCCACTTTGTGCAAATTCCCAAATGTGCTTGATGTCGAAAATTGAGTGCACGGTTTATTAACTCTAATAGGTTCAAATGGATAACAAAATTCGACCCGAAACGACCCAAATGCGACCCGCGGGTTAGAAGACAAGCCGATTTTGTATAGAGACCGTGAGTACCTATAGGATAAGGAATTATAAAAAACGACGCTGGGTTAGTATGTGTAAGATAAGGCTAAGTACTATCCTGTTTATGTTAAGCAGTATTGTGTTGCCAGGCCGCGGCAACCCTAGCAATAAATTAAGTACTCCAAATAAAATCCTCAAATGTGCTACGTTTACAGTGGTCAAGTTGCATCTATTACATTGAAATAAAACAACGTCACTTGAAATAAACTTAAAAGTTTCTATGTTCATGAAAACATTTCATGAATATAGTATACAAATACAAAAGGTATACAAATTGTAGTTATGGTCAAAGTAGGTCTAGGCAAGATATAACATTTATACATATTAAGTGGAATATATGTAAAGTATTTATACAGTTTCATGCCCCGCTAGACATTCCGATACCAGATTTTTAACAGATGCAGCTTGGGCGCGACAAAATTTATAAAATAATGCAAACTTAGCATGTAAATACAACAAGGACTACAAACAAGGCTAAGACTAACATAACCGGTAAGAAGAGAGAACGAGAGAGAACTAATGTCTAATGACCCAAAGTATTCAAAATCGTTGGTTCCTATCTTTGTGCAGGTGCACGAGACTCCATAATTATAATCATCACGTGTCTAGTAACAAGATTCTAGAACGCCGGCTAGCGTAACTTTTACCACTTTACGATCTCAAACAAGCAACACGTATTTGTGCACAAACGCTGGCAGAGATATGTCGACCGATCAATTGATTTTGTTATTTTAGAGTGAGTCAAGTTTAATAATCAAATAGGCTATACAAATGTTTTAATAATGCCATAATCAATGTTGTAGTACAACACCAAGGTATTGCTGCGTCAAATTTTGCGTCAGTTTTACACTGGCGAGTAACAGCTGCAGTCGAAGAAGGGTTCAACGATTTGCGAGAAATGGCAACTAGCTTATCCGGCAATGTAGAAGAAGCAATAATTTTGCATCCAAAGTCAATAAACCAACATCTACTTGTCAGTTGAAACAAACTTTGTGTCACAAAGTTTATATAATATGTTCTTCTACTATTTGGATTATTTTTGTTAGGTATTGCGAAAACCTGTTATCAGTACATTTTCACACAGGTTTGTAAAAGATTGTGACAGTTAAGAGAGACGACAATTTCCATTTCTCAGTGACTCAATCTATCATGAATAGCGGATTTAAACAGGATAATTTATTTGAAAACATATCTATAGGACAGTAGTGGATTTTGTATTGTATGCGGTTTTTTTCATCCCGGACTCGATACTGTGTATATGATTGTGGGGCGAAACCACTAACTGGCGTAAACAATCGATACGACGTTGCATTTGCATCTGAGTCCAAATTTGTGGAAAGGTACATTTCGGCATTAAATTATTTTTTACACTATTTGAGGGTAAAGAAAGTTCACTGCACCGATTAAATTTAAGGAAAAATCGGTTTATTGATAATTTCACATATGTTTAACGATTTGCTAATGTCACAATATCTACATTGATATTAGAACTTTATTAAGTACAGTTTTTATTTAGTAAAACCAGATGGATTTAAAATATAAATAGTTGCACGGATGAGTAATATATGTAGATATATGTAGGAAGTTGTTTCATTATTGTTAATCCACACTTGCGGCACATAAAGTATCAGCTAGTTCTTGTTTGCTTCAGAGAATATGAGAAACTTTGCAGTAGTTTTCAACACAGGGCACTAAAATAAATATTTTAACAAAAGTAAAAGTGCTTTACTCGGACTAAATAAAAAAGTAATATAAATATATTCAATAAAAATTTTTCATACTGACTATATATGGTACAAATATATATATTTATATCACTGCCGTATCAGTTGTTTGTTCAGTTTTGTCTGAAAATTCAACTTCATTGTAAGAAATAGAGGAGTGCTATAATTTAGTATCGTGTTAGGAAGATGTGGATCATCAGGACGCTGATATTATTATCATTAATACCATGAAATACTATGGAATATAGTTCCCACAAGAGATTCGAGATTCTGTAAGTGGAACGAAACGTGGCAAATAAAATATGCAATAACATCTCAAGAGTGTCGTTTCGCAACTCTTGAATTCAACCATTTTGTTTACGAGTTGATGGAAAGTAAGCACAACATTTATAATTATATCTTCTAATAATATATAAACTATTTTAAATAATATGTGTTGGGACGCCTCTTTAATGGTTCTACTTTATACTAGATACCAGAATACTTTCCTCCCTTACGACTAACTAATTCAATGATGAATGATGAATATATGATATGAACGAATGTTCATTCCTGACTTTTTTAAATTAACTAATAACTCTTATGCATTGTGATGGCTTTTTTCAATCTCAATTAAATTTTGTGTAACCCGTGACCACTACATTCGATCAGAGGATATCTATTGATTTCATTTTTGTAAGTCTTATTTAATGAAAATACTATTCATTTCATGCAATGCCATGGTTTGGACGTGTTTCTCTTGGGCTCAGTCATTTAGCAATACTAATTGACAGAATGCCTTTCAAGGTTTTGCTTATTGTCTCTTTCTATATTAACTTGTGAGAAAGATATCAGATCGCACACATCGCTGCCGTGATTCCAGAGCAAATATCAATACAACTTTGTCGCGCAATGGCATGCGCGGTTTACCAATGAACGATTATCACTTAGTTTGGGGTTGGACCACAAAAAAATTATTTGCAGACGCATCTGTCCTTATGCTGAAGGACAAATGTTTTGCCATGTTGCTTCAACCTAACATCAATGTCATTCAAAAAATAAAGCAATATCCATTATGATTTGCGAATTTGAAGGGATGCAAATTAATTATCAGGGTAATCATAACAAGCAACTTCCAAACGATTCTGAACCAAAAACTTATATTTCCTCATCGTGAAAATTTCACCGACCTTTAAATTATACCACCAGACACTAAAAGAAACTAACACTTCGCTAAAAGAAATAGAAGAGTGCGATAATTTAGTATCGTATTATGAAGGTGTGGATCATCAGGATTCTGATATTATTATCATGAATACCATGAAACACTCTGGAACAATGTTCCCACAAGAGATTATGCAAGTTGTACGAAACGTGGCAAATAGCATCTGCCAAAATATTTCCAGGAGACCTGGACCAGGACCGAAGTATCGGTTAGCAATTCATTTGAATTAGTCATTTCACGAGTTGATGGAAAGTAAGCACAACATTTTATAATTTTATTTCATAAACCATTTTTAATAATATGTGCGAGGCGCGTCTCCTATGCTTTCCTTTCTTGCGAACTAGCTAAACCAAATTCGGCATACATTTTTCCTGCATATGTTTAATGATTTGTTAATGTCATAATAGTAACATTGATATCAGGACTTTATTAACTAGAATCTTAATACTTATTAAAAGGTTTATTTGTTTCATATAATTGTCATAAGGTTATTGTAAATTGATTTTAAAGAGAATTTGACAATATTGCTTTATTTTCCATAAATTTTGCAACGGTTTAGGCGTATTTCTTTTAAGCTGCATTACGTCAGCACTACATAATGCCTTTTTTACTACAGCTCGTGTAAATTGTAATGCGAAAATGCCAACGACATTATATCGTGTTTAAACTTGAATTTGCTGTCTCTTCTATGATCATATTTTGAGTACAACTGTGAATTTTCTCTACCGAGGTAGAATTTATTTATATTTAATTTTTTTTAAAAGTTGGATTAATTGCAGAGTTTATGTCATATAAGTTGAAGAAAAGGAACGCTGCTTTATGTAACATTTATTCGCCGCTTAATATTATGTATTGCATGCAATGCAAATAATTTCAACGAATGTTTAATCAACTATTGTACAAAACAACATGTTAAAAAAATATGCTTATGCAAATAATTGAAAAAAGTTGTTACTAAACCCACACAGATGTGTCATAAGTGTGTCATAATCAATTATACAAAAATGTTTTTGAATGTTCCAACTTGAAATCGTTAAAAATAAATGTCGACATAAATCAACACACTCTTTTTCGTAGTATGTAATTCTTCATCGATGTAACCACTTATAACGAATACGAAAACATATCCTACATTGATACATTAACCATTAACGCTGTTATTTATCCTAAACTCCAAAATCTTTGTTTTGAGTTAATATGTTTTTTAATATGAATATTCAGTAGATAATACGTACATGCCTAAAACCTAGACTAACATTGTATGCCATTTTGTGGTTAAGGAAAATATACTAAAATGCTCGTCAACTGGTATTTAATTAGGAATGAATTGAATTTCTTGCAGTCGTCAATGAAAGCATACTCATACATAACTACTACACCCTCTGCCAACGGTACAATATGCATGGTCATTTGGAAGGCTTGCAAATTGCAGAGGAATCATTCAATTATTGTCATTAACTTTAACCCTTTAAATTATTATCATTATGTAATTGTATCATTGTATGTAATATTGAAAAGTTATTCACCAGTGGTTGAGCAAATATTTTAACAACTTTTTTCTACATTTGTGTTTCAGTCTGATCTTCATCCCACCTCCACTTCTACTACCAGCTTGAGCGATGGGAGTTCAATAAGGCGGTGTATGTAAAAATTAGAAACTAATCAATAAATTGGAAAAGGAAGGACTAATTAACTGTGTTCAATTTTTGCCTAAGTAATATCTTACTTAATGAACGCAAAAATAGTAGAAAATGATTTGAGCAAATATATTCGTTGTTTGTGACAAAACCGTATGTGGAGAGGAAGAATCGAAGAATTAACAAGTTTAAAATGGGTTACTTCCAAGTGGGAAGTGAAACTTGACTTCAAACATTTTCAAAAAACAGAATGCTTGATGAGCCAACGCGATACGCTACAAACAACCAACATTCTTTTATAAAGGATAGAGTGCTTCAAAAGTTGTTATGACAAATCCTACATTGATATATAACTTTATTAACTAAATTCTCAAAGTTGACAAAGAAAAGATTAAATACATACGATTGTTAAATTCTATTTTCAACAATAAAGTATCAAAGCCATTTTGTCATAGTCATAGTCAAAAGTATCGAACTGGAAAATATTTTGTGGTCCGGAAACGGAAAATTTTCTTGGAGCAAAATAACCAACATTTTGTAAAACAGTTTTATTGTTTCACGATCGCTTAATTTGCTTTGTTTATACAATTGGTACTTTCAACAACTAAATTCATAATGTCGTACTGAAATATTTTCAAATTGCAATGGATGTAAACTAGAAATTTACGTACGTACACTTTAATTTTGGTATAAATTGTCACCATTTTCTTACATTGAAAACAGATAATACGTTGCTACAATGTACATTAAGTATTCTAACCATTTTAGAATTTGAATTAATTAATTTACATGTTGTTAAAATAAAATGTCAGGTCAGGCTAATGGCATACCATCACGAAGAATGAAATCCTCTCGTCTAAATGATGCGGCAAATGTTTTCATGTGACGTGGCAAACAAGCTGCATTTAATTTAACTGCACCAACCTATTGCTGCCGGTGCAAAGTAATTTCCAGAGCGCTGTAACCATTTACTACCTATTCCACATAAGGCATTTGTGATTTTCTATTAAAATAATTCGTGTCCCAATTTTATAAAAATTAAATAAGTACTCAAAATGTATGGTATGTTCTGCTTATTTCTGACTTTCTGATTTTCATCAACCCTACTTCAACCACCAACTGGAGTGATAGAGTAGAAACTATGTAGTTCATGAAGGCGGTGTAAGTAAAAACCTGTAAATAATATAGAAATTGAAAAGAATTTACAAATTTCACTGTGTTCATCTTTGTAAATTATAATCGACAATTGTTGCTTTCGGGAGAAAGTAGGGAAAAATGTAGTGACGGTTTGAGGACCTGGAATTATTTGTTTCGGGAAGATAAATGGTTTAGTGACAAGGGTTGTAAAAAAAACTTTTTTGACACCTCTTCTACTTGCATTGAGAGATGCTACAGTAGGTTTTGTGTTCTCCGAGGTATGTTCGTCAATGAACAATATAAAGCCCGTCAAGTGTGTAAAAAGCAAATGGATATTGACTCGGAGGGGGACGTCATTCACTTTCCCGGAATGCAGGAAAAATAATGAGTGGCGGCACGAAATACTGTTAGAAGTGCGAAGGGTCAAACATAAACCAAATAAGTGCTTATTAAAGTTATGGTGTTGCAATGCTTTGCCAGCGGAACCTAATTGGGTGCCAATACACCAACGTTTGTGTGACACTTTTAGAGACTTTTGTACCTTTACCTATATTTTGTCACTATGCCACCTATTGTTTTTGTCGACCGTGATGATTACGATTACTTCTAAGAACTCCACCGACTCCATTCAGGAATTTAACAAGTCACTTGATACATAGATTAGATGGGTAATGAGTTGCTAATGTAATATATCTTACATTGATATATTACAGTTACTACAAACAAATTTCATTTTACCCATGGCCGCGAAAGATGTTTTGAGAGCACGGTAACAAATTATATTATCCCGCACCAGGAATTTGTGATTTTCTATAAAACAAAATAATATTTTTTCTCAATTCTATCAAACTTCAATTAAAATTCAGAATTTCTGGTCCTTTTTCTTTGATTTTTGTTTTTAAATCCCATTCATATTAACCACTAACCGGAGTGATCGTCCAACACTGATGGAGTAGGAACTAGTTCAAGAAGTTGGTGTATGTATAAAGGAGAAAATAATAAATAAATTGCAAAAGAAAGTACTAATTAACTCTAATACGAGTGATTGATTAAGGTACAATTCATTGAAATTCGTTAAATTGAACCTCACGTTATAGTTACAGATTTACAATTTAGAACATAGCAGCCTAAATTAAAAATTATTTTTTGTACCTCCTTCTTGCTTAACTACTTTAGTTTAAACACTAATAAATATTGAATGTGCGGTTTTTGACCACTGTCACGTATGGTTATGGTAAAAAGTCATAATAATCTACACTCGGACAAGGCAAGCTGCCGAGATTGAGCTGTCACGAAAGAAACCTCACATTCAAAATAACCTCAATCTGAAGTGAGAAAAGCCACTTTGTACATCATGTTGAAAAATTAATTTAAAAAAACAAATAGTAACTGAGTAGTAATAAAAGTAGTAAAAACAAAAATATCACCTAGTTCTTGTTTGCATTAGAGAATGTGAGAAACTGTTCAGCAGTCCGCAATACATTGCACTAAAATAAATATTTTAACCAAAATGAAAATATTTTTCTTGGTCTATTTAAAAAACTATTATATATATTCACTAACAATTTTCTTCAATCTGAATATATATATATATTCATGTCACTCTATATCAATGTTTTGTTCAGTTTCTTCTGAAACTTCAATTTCACTAAACAAAATAGAGGAGTGCAATAATTTACATAGTATCGTGTTACAAGATATGGATCATTAGGACCCGGATATTATTTTAATGAATATTATGGAATATTGTTTTCACAAGAGATTGCGCACGTGGAACAAAACGTGGCAAATAGTATGTGCCAAAACATTTCTTGGCAAGGATTGTCGTTTAACAACTCTTCTGAATTCGTCTCTTTCGTTTACAAGTTGATGGAAAGTAAGAACAGCCGAACCGAAACAAAGGACAAAGAATTTGCCTCGATTTCTATAAAAATAAGATTGTACTTATTTATTCTAGAACTCTTGACAATGGTTTTAATACAGTAACCTTTGGTCCTCCAGTATAACATGGCTAAGACACATACATTGTTTTCTAGTTATTAGATTTGTCGATTATTGTATTGATATTTGTTGCATTTTAAAAGTTAAAAAGACAAAAGTAAAAACTTTTGCAAAAGTACACTTCAGCATTAAATTATCCTTTATTATTTGATGGGTAGACAAGGTTCACCGCACCGATTAAATTTAAGAACAAAATCTTTATATTGATAATTTAAAATGTGTTATGATTTGCTAAAGTTATAACATCTACATTGACATTAGAACATTATTAATTACAATCTTAAACCTTAGTAGAAGCGTATCAATGTTTTACAAAATTATCCATTATTGTAAACAAGAAAAGGCCACCGGCCTGCGGCCGGTAAAAATCAGTAAAATCTATCTCTTAACAAATAGAAATACACAGATAAATTTACTATAAAGTGTAACTATTTTTCGTCTCAACGGAAACGCATAAAAACCTAATGAAAAGTCAGTTAAGAGAACGCGAAAGAAATAACGATTGTAAATGCTCAACCTGTTTAGTATCAGGTTAAAAGTTCAAGTAATGGACAGTTACCCCTTACCGGATAACTGTTCATTATGCTAATTATAT
>VYYJ01005914.1:0-10248 GCA_021029165.1 Cyphoderus albinus
TAGCCATCAACTCAACCAAATATTATCATTCAGATTTCTTCTAAAGTGATGTGATGAACAACACAATCTGACAGTCTCAACAATAGCGATCAAAAAATCAAAGTGCGTGACCACGTTTTGGTATCCACCGTTTGATTTTCTTATTTAAAAAATAATCTTAATTTCACTCTTTTTTCAATCGTGAGACAAGTGAATTGAACTCCATGAAACTTTGAATATTAAAACCTGTTGTTATACTTTTCATTCATAAATCTAATAGGTACCTAATACATGTACATATATGAAAAAGCTTTATGTGGCAGAGAACAAATTCTTTGTGAAGAATCAAAAGATTGAGATCACAATTTTAAACGTGATGCCACGACAATTCATTCATTCTTGTATTTCATCCCCATTCATTACTCCACATTCAGTCACCGTGAGTCCCCCAAACAGTCATATTTGTTCTGCTGCTAATAATACCCACAAGTAACGACTTGTTTCTCTTCCTCTGCAATTGCAATTGCTATATGCAAAATATCAATCATGTAGAGAAGAAAAGAAAAATGTGTATGTTTTGTGAGTAGCAAAACTAGCAAGGCAGGCAAAGACACCTCCTCTTTCTAGCAAAATCGCAGCCAATTTTGATAAAATAATAGTTTGTAAATAAACTAGATCATAAACCCACCCCGACGTTATGCGCCTCGAAAATCGACATGAAATGTAATTACGATAATCTGCACTCGCTGTGCACGTAGGTTGGCATTGTATTTACACTTGCACTCCTCTTTGATATCACTTCAGGCTCATCTTTCGTCATAAACCTCAGAGAGAGTCCAGATCAGTTCAGTATGAGTACGTAACAGGTAACAATGTAGATAAAAGTTTAGAATCGTTGTACTAAAATTGGGTTGACGCTCTATGCATTTATATGATCGCATAAATCGGTGAAATAGTAGTTGATTTCTGTCTTCAGTGAACGTCCTTCTTGGTGCGCACACATCACCAGTAATTTGAAGCAATGATTGCGTATGGCTTAGTTTCAAGATAGGAATTCGTTCAAAGCTTTCATGAACGGGCAGTGGCTGGCTGATGTGTGCACACAAGTATAATCGTTGAAATTAAAATTCACTAAATTACAATAATAACTGTGAAGGATGGAGGAACGTTTACCAACTTTAATTGGTTTTAAATGTGTCAGTTCATTTTGCGCATTCATGACATGACTAACTAGATATTTTCAGACAATCATGTGAGTAGAATAAAGTGAACATGAGCAAGTAGTTACTTCTATATGGAAACATAAAAACTGAAACCACACGTCATACAAGATAGCACAGATACTATACATTCGGTTAACCCGTAACTTATTATTGAGGATAAAGTGCGTTCAAAATGCGCCGCTGCCATTAATGTGAGGTCAGATTTGACAGTATCGAGCTAATGGTTTTATGTCAGGTGGTAAAAAGTCATAGCTGGTTCTAAAAGCGAGATAAAAGTAAGTTATTCTTTCAAGAAGGGATGCGAATAAAACTTGTTAATTTATGGTTAAATTGATTGAGATAACAGTACGCTGCAAATACATCCGCCAAGACATCACACCTTCACTGTTTAGTCACCATTACTCTCAAATTGAGAATCTCCATCAAATAAAGTGGCTTTTTGCGGTTTTTTCACTTGTAATAATCAATTTTGGCAATCACAATAAAACGGACATAAAGCGCAAGTAAAAAATGTTTTGTGAGAGAGCCAACATTTTTAAATATGTGCTGTGGGAAATGAGAATATCATCGCTTGTCATTTGTCAACTGCAGCAGCAGCAACAGCAGTGCTCAAAATTATGAACCGTGGGTGGGGGTATTACTTTGCCTTGTCATAAGTTTTCTTTTTCTTGAAAGAAAAATGAAGACGTGTGTGTTGTGTTTGCCTGTTGCCACGTTCTTTTAGCTTAGCACTGTCACAGTCAGCGAGGTAACAATTCTTGTGACGATGTTGACATACATTACATATTCCGTGTCTGCTACAAGTTTGCAGAGAGAGAGAGAGAGGAAAGACACCAAAGGAAACAAAGCGCGTACAAACTACACAAATTATTCAAAAGGAGGAAAGAAAGAAAGTTACAAAGATTTACGGAATTAGGTACGCTATGCGCACAGAATCTCAGACATGGTACTGCTTGTTTCTTTTCTTTGAGAATTACAATTTGCGATCACATTTGTGCAATTTACAGTCTCTCTCTTTCTGAGTGTTTCGTTTAAAAGTTTCACTACTTTTAACGCTGTTGTTTAAACGATGTTAAATTTCTTTACATAACTGTTTGTAAAAGCAATTAATCTTATGCTATCGTACAGAATATATAGTGGTTTAGTAGAACCCTCGGCTAGAAAAAACCTGTTATGAACAAGGTCATTAAAAGCAAGATGAAATGCCACCGATACGGGTTCAATATATTTTCGTAAAGGAAAGAAAATTTATAATGTATTGTTCATTGTGTCAAAATAATTCATAAAGTTGCCAAATTTCGCTTGACTTCCTCTAGCAAATTGTAGTTACTCAGGGATTATTGACTAAATGTGGTTTGAATACAAAAGTGTTGACTTGCAGCAGTGTCTTTACGAATGTAGGTACAATTTTATATTTATTTGCAGGACGAATTAAACAAACGGCATAATTTTTGTTTTTTCGATGTAATTCAAATGTTCAAGTGTCGGCATTAGAAAGTACTTAAATAATACGTCTTGAACGTCTTGAAGTGTTGCAGGAATTTATTATTCAATGCCTTTGCAATTGCACTGTATTTTTACCAAATGACTTTTAGCCAAAGTGATGGGTCTAACACGCACATGTGCATCTTTGAACTGAACTCTGCGTACGTTTACAAAGCAAATGTATCATTTGAGAATTCCAAACGATTCATTTCGTGGGAATGGTCCGACTATCCTGCTTCCCATCATCGATCGCCGCCAGCAAAGTATCCAGATCTTTTCAAACTAAAAACTTTTTTACACATTTATCTGAGACTACATGTTGATATAGGTACTTTATACTAAACAATGCATACCTATACACACTTAGAGAGGGCAGAGAGGCTTTCATTCAAAAGACCCAGATGTTTCTTTTGAGCATATCAGATCAGGTTTCTAGAGAAAAGCGTCCCCAGTTCTTTATAAATGACAGATACTCGGTAAATAAAGCATCTGGTCTTCCGCAAAATCCCGCAAATACATGATGCACTTGTTTTCTAATACCAGAACATGTTGGTTTGATAGAAATAGCGATTCACAGTTTCGCGTATTCGGTCATCTCATTCCATACAGACAGATAAACACATAATAATTTGATGTGATAAAAGATTTTGGCATTTTAAATAACAATTCTGCAAAATACTCTCAATTCCGCTAGGCATATTACATCAATTTAATTACAGCTCTGCAATCTAGCTCTAGTATGGCAAACTGCATAGAGCGAAGCTACACATAGCCCTGAGATTTCTGCGTCACGGAATGCTTCGGTAATTTATGCAGAACCCTGGCATTAAAGGGGCTAACTTGATTTTAAAACGGGAGCTTACATGAAGGAGGAAAATTATTCTACACCGAAAGGACATAAAAAAACTACTAACCGACATTTACACACTTGCATCACGCTGATAACGGGAGGCCATCACTATTTTAACAACTGAAACTAGATGTTTGCATTTACCACTCATCTTCAAGAAAATAATGACTTTTGAAGAACTGCTGAAAAGCGGTTCCGTTTTAGGAGAGCTAAACAAGTTTTATTATCATATGTTAAATAGGTATGAAATTAGAAATGCGGATTCACCGTTCTATTTCAAACATGCGGTGCGGTGAGACCTTTTGCGGTTTGCAAAATCTGAATTGCATAGCCAAGTCTGCGAAATAAAATTTCAAGCGATTAAAATAAAACAAAACTGTGGGGTCGATAAATATTCATTTTATGGTTTTTACAACCGTTAAATCTGATAGAAGTTGTGTAGGGGCACTTTACTGGTAATTAATTTTGATGCCCGAGATATACGTAAATGAAAAAGTCAATTTCAAAAACTTAAATGTCTTTTTGAAGTATAGTAAATGATACTTGTGTACTTGTAACGGTCAATTTCTTTTGCTGCATCATCAAAGCTATATTCTCTTGACACGTAAAATGTTAGAGAACCCACAATGTCATTTTTCGGGATGGCTTTGAAATTTTGATTTACAGATTACATTGCGACATACTTTTAGAGTTTAGACTGCTACACCCAACCGATCCCAAAAGGCTGTGGTTTCGTTATCATACTATTCGTTTCGGGGAATGTCGATGATCAACAAGTGTAGCTTGCTTGGAATTTTACAGGCTCAAGCAGTTGGTTTATGAACTCTCTTTCTCTGTGACAGTTGAGGCATGAGAAACTGCGTTCTCTATCAGTTAAATATATTCTGTATTTTCAATCATGAGAACTTATGAAATTACCCACCTTTTCTAAATCGTTTTTGTTAACGAGAAACCTGACAAAAGAAAATAGTGGCAGATAAATTAATTAACACAGAAGAAACTGAAATATGTGGCCACATTTATTTGGCATAATATACCGAGAAGATTTCATGTTTGCCGAGGAAATGTTTTTGTGCTTGAGATTATACTGAGTATATGCAATGTAAGATTACCCCAAAAGTAACTTCAGCATACGTAATTTCAATTTCAGAGGTAGATTAATAAGACCATAATATTGATATAGTTGTCTTTGTGAAGTCAAAAGTCATCAACATCGTAAAAAATAATCTTTTTAAAATAAATGTCTGCCACTTAATATTATCGCTCAAAACATAAAATTCAGTTCAAGCAGAGCATCCAATAGAAAACAATAATTCACTCCTAAAGAGACTTTTCTCTTTCCATATTGTGGTAGCGTTTTGGTAACCTCAGCGTATTCTCTTTGTTGTTGTCAGTTACTCACAGTAGAAACTGAAGTAGCATAAAAGAAGCAGATTTACTGATCGGATATTCAGTGGCCGCTGGTAAAACAAATATATTATTCTAGTTTAGCCCTTCCCAGACAATTAAGTTAGAGAATTTATAACATCATAAAAAGTCTTCTTATCTCTCCGGCTCGGTATTATAAAATATATTGTCTCAGTGCACGTCACATTTTTTATTTTCAGAAACTCGTCAAACGTCATCGCCCCAGCTGTTTAATTATTTCCCCACCGATACACTCCCAACAAAAAGAAAAGAATGAAATGTGAATTTGGTAATGACCATCACGCCAGTGAGCCGACATTCTAAACCTTTGTGAACCATGACATTTGATGCATGAATGATAATGATCATGATGGAATCAGTGATTAAATGCTGCTCACACTTCAGTCTGTTTGTCGGCGGACCCTTTAACCCGGGTCATTACGTCACTGACACGACTGCAAAAAAAATGAAATTCCTGTGACTTTTAGTTGGAAGCTAACATCTATTTTTAAGTTTAATTATCACGTTTTTTGATGGAAATTCCAATGATGGCAAAACGAATAAATGCGAAAGGAAGTAATTTTTGTTTTGTATTTTACTATATTCACGCAAAATTTTAATTTTTACGAGATTCTTCGTCACAATGAGTCATTGTGTTGGTTAATATGTTAATTTGTAATGTACAGGTTTTAGTAGTAAGGACACGTACTCTGTACCTTACAGGTATAAGTGTCTAGTTTACCGTGAATATTTCTCGCAGGCAAAAGGGACGAGCGAGGAGTTAGCTGAGCTATTGGTAGTTCTCCTCTGGTCATTAAGAGATTTGTATAACTAACGCCAGGAAAAAACTACTTCATCACTATCACATCATTGAGGCTAACAACAAGTCTTTTCACGAGCGTCAAGTGAACATGATGAAGCTAGAATAAATTCTTGTGAAATTGGAGGCTTCTCATAAATCACACAACTCTTTAATTTCATGTTGTTTTTCCTAATGAAGTGTTCATTTTATACGTGGCAGTGTGCAGTAGGCTTTATATATTTTTTAGTAAAATATTAGCGTTTTTAAAAGAAAGTCCCTTCAGATAGAAGCAGGACTTTCTTGACAGCAATCTGTTATCGTGCTGTTGCATCTCAAAAAATTACTCGCAGTGGTGCTTGTAATGAAAACTGTTTTTCTCCCTTGTAACTGTCATTTTTCATACTTGCTGCAACCAGCAGTGTTTTAGCATGGGTTGTAAATAACTATAAAAGTGACTCACAAAGAAAGAACATCCTTGACCGTGAATTTGATAAGTGATGATTTGCCATGAACGTTTCTTGCGCTTAGAATTCAGTTATTGCTATCAACTTCGGCATGTAGAATTTGATGTGTCGAGTTCGAGCATGATTTCCTTAATGCCGTTCAACCACGCCCTTCCATTACTTTTAGATAGCTTATTGAAGTTTCAATCCATTGCAAAATTAATATATTTTTATTTAAGCTGAGTGTGATTTTGTCTTAACCGTCACCTTTAGATTTTTTATTGAACGTTTAGACAAAGAAAAACTTAATTTGCATCCTCTTTCATATGTCACATAAGTTTCATGGAGTGCTTATATCTTAACATAAGATCTAGTATCTACATTGTTGTTGATTTTTTGTTAAATATGTGTGGTCAAAAGGAAGTGAATATGAATATGCATCGTAATTCGTAATCGTAACTTTAAACATGCAAGAAGACAAGGTGACATATTTTACAATAAAACATCACATCGACAAATCGATTTATTAAAGGATATTCTCAAAGAGGTTTGCAATTTTCTTGATGAAATAAAAATGTTTACTTACCATGCTGAATTATTCCCTCTTCTAGCAAAGCTTGCCACATTCCGGTAGCCTGGTGCCTCGATTTGACAATTCCACTAGCGCTCCCAATAGCCAGTAACCAATCAACCATTTCTACAATATTACAAATTAACATTATCGGGATGAAATTTCTGGTCCTAAAGTCCGGAGTTGGAAATAGCAATGTGGACAGTCTTTTCCTTGTCTGCATATTCTTGGTGGATTTATATTACCCCAATTGTTTAGTCTTTTAAAACTGCATTTGCGTTAAAGTTAACAATGCAATTTCACATTCCATAATAGTCACTACTACTGTTAGTAATGTAATGGTCTTAATATGGTGAATTAGTAGTTAGCTTATTGTCATGTGCTGTACACAGTATTATATTTAATAGTAGGATAGTGCCAAACGTTTTTACCTGCTCCAACAAGGCATCTTCGGAACGTCCGAGCCTGCTGTCGTCTATCACGAACCAGTCCAGGTGAGCGAGTTAAGATCAAAGTTCTTAGTATCCGTCCAGCCCGCGTCATTTCTGCAGATGGGTTCTATTCAATCAACACAATGGAATTCGTCAAATAAATTGGATAAATATAAACACCAATATTGTATACATACAAACACTTTTATCAAAGTGTGATAGATAACCTAACGTCTAATTGATAATAATTTAGAAATTATAAGCTCGTATAGTTTTTCAAATCATTGCCAAATTCCTGATTTGCTTTTCTATAACTTATAGAGTTTGGTGTAAAGGTGTAAATTCTATAAGCCGCACCCTTCTTGGCATTGAGAAAGAAAATAATGGATAAATTGGCATCATTTCTTCCATCCCTGCATTTATCACTACTATAAAACTGATACCTGTTAACTGAGAGTCCGCTTTGCCAGACGAAGTCTGTCACCAAAAAGTGTAATTCACTTCTACTCTTCACACTTCAAATTCAAGACACCCATTTTGATAAAATTTATAGTAAAGGCATAAAACTTTGTTTGAATAGCCTGAAAAACTTTCAACGTTCTGTCCGATCCGTGCCTTGATGTACTATGTATGACGCTAATGTGAAATAAAGCTTTCAAAAAACTTATTACTGAACCACTTGCAGGTTTAATTAAATATTCGCTAGTTATCTCGTTATATTATAAAGTTTTATGAAAGATACATTGTTTTGTAAAAACCCGTCAACACAAATTGAATGTGACATTACTCATTATTTTACTTTCTTGACCATACATCATGAAACTAGGTAATTAAATTAAGCAAAACACAAAACATCACACTTAATTCAGAAGGGCATTTAAATACTTAAAATACTACTATCATTATGCATATGAAACTGCAAAGGCAACCAAGGAACAGGTCAAAGAATACTTTAATAAAAACACCTAGTCCCAACTTTCACCTCGGCGGTCACGTACATGTTAAAGAAAGGATGTAAGTGACGGAAATTTCACCCTTGTTGAAAATTTTCAAAGAGCTCTAATCTTAAGTAAAGCCCATAGGGATTTATGGAGATGACGGATTAAGACGCACTGTGTGATGCATTAATTCAGGATAGACTACTACAAAATTCATAAAAGACTAGAACATTTTGATGCTGAGACGAAGGCGATGAATATCCTCAATTTGGAGTAGCAATTTTATTATTTTCATTTTCACCTTGTCTAATTTTGAGCTATTTTCTTTGTTTCGGTCTAATGGTACTTATGGTACAAAAATAATACATGAAAATAAATCTTTCAAAATTGGTATACTATATGTGTCATTTGTAATCAAATCAGACTTGAAAGTCAACTTGACGGTAATGTTGCAAAAAAAACATTGCTTCCTAAAGTCGTTTTATGTCGCTTAACATAGTTCATTAAATGCACTTTCATTTGTATAGGTTTATATAGATATATACATGGTAAAATACCTACATTTTGAAATGAAAAAGCAATGAAAAGTAAGGGGATTAGACTACTCAAGCGAACTTTAGTCGATTCTGCTAGGTGCTTTCTTTGTACGTTCCCTGTAAATACTTGGAATACCCGAATCCAAGACTTGGGCTGCATTTATTTATGTCCCAGCAAAAATATTGAATCCTTCGTCTTATCTGTCCTACCTAACTGGAAAGGAATTCCTGGTTTTCTTAATAAATTATAGATAAAATGGCTGGAGAATGTCTTTAACTTACGGTACATATCGGAAGGCTAGGGTTGGGTTCTTCAGGTCTACTCTGCTTATGTGAATCTTGCATGTTCTTCATATTCAAGTGATTCCGGCTTCTTTGAGGATCAAAACCTGTAACAGAAACAAGCCACACATTAGCATTTTTATTGCAACCTTCTCTATGTCTCAGGTTGATGGTATCTTGTTCAGTAACTTCTTTCGCTCTTGTGACATGAATAAAAAGGAACTTTTGTTTTCCTTTGTTTATACGCAGATCCTTTGGCTTACCGTGTAAACAATTTTAAAGCGACATTGAACAAGCAACAAGCAAGGCACATGCAAAGTGCAAGCAAAATGTGGTTCCGCAAAAGGAATCCCAACAAAGCGACCAAAAGAACTTTTACCAGTTACTATACCTTTGATCAAAACTTTTTGAAAGAAAGATTGGAAAACTTTACTTGTTGATGCAGATCTTTATGACAAGTTGTGCGCTCTTGCATTTTAAACAAATATTTTTATATACATAGTTTCAAATTCTCGTAATAGTCCCATCTTTAACTCGTACTATTATGATGGTGGTATAGCGGTAGTAGCGATGCTAGAGATAAAGAACTTCTGTAGAAGGCCTAAACGTCTCATAATAATCGTAATGTTAATCGAGTATTCAAAATGACGACCAACAGCTGAACTTTTTCTAATTTATGCCTTTAAATTAACTACATTAATTTTGTTGGTTGATGCCATCAGCAAGTTTGTGTTAAAATTGTCTGCAGCAAGCCTAACTTTATTTAAGCGGTTGATTGTAGCTGTGATGCCGTAGAAGAGCAAGAAAATAAAACATTTTTAATTTTGTTATTTCTCTGTAGCCGCGTGCCGAAAATCAAGCTGCATGCAAGATAACGCACTTTCAACAACAACTTTGCCACAATATTCACAAGAGCCTCGCGTACATGAGTCGATTCAAGATTTTCCGTAAATTGACACGTGTTGTGTTGCATGTTAATGGAGGTGAAGCGACATTTTAATTCGTTTGATCAGTTTGCAATTAAATGAAGGTCATGCACGTCACTGAGCAGGATTTGTTTTACATTTATCATGGATTTATATGATTACGCAAGAGATTTACCTATGAATTCCCTAGCAAATCAACTGCAATTAACAAGAGCCGAAAGAAATTTCAATAAATTAAACTTATCTGGTCTAAACATCAGTATTGCAATGCTTAAACTATAAGACGCCATCATTAAAGAGATAAAAGTTCATCAAAGGTTCGGCGCATGATAACTGCCTTCAAAGACAAAAGTGATTTTGAACAAAGACGAAATT
>VYYJ01005915.1:0-10247 GCA_021029165.1 Cyphoderus albinus
GTTTTCAAATGACAATTTATTGAGTTCCGTCCTTCTAGTACGCTGCGCGTTGAGCCTATTATGGCATACGTCTAATATGTAGAATATTTTGTTTATCTACCCATTTGTCTTTTGTGACAAAATTCAAAGATTTTGGCACGTTCCCACTTTCTTTAATTGAACGAAAAGGACAGACATTTCTAATTGTAAAACTTGGTTTCTTGGATACTGGTTTATACGCATATTTTTCACAAATATTACCAACTTCGCCTCTGCAATGCTTTTGTTTTTGTTCACCAGAAAGATATGTTTCAAATATACCAAAATCCGTAGGTATACAAATTTTAAAATAATTAACTTTGAAAAAGTTGAACACAACACAAGTTTTAAACAATGTAGGTTTAAAATTTCTTCTAATGTAATGATATTAAAATTACAAACATATGCGCAGTGTCTGACGAAGATTTTGTAAGATGGGCGTTTGTTAGTTAGGTTTTTCTAATAAATCAGAAATGCTACAGAGTGTGACAGGGTTATTAATTACAAAATCGGTTTTTATTTTCCTATTAAATTGTTGGTTTCTCATAGATTCAAATGTCAAATAACATAAATAATACCAACCAATATTTGACTAAATGGGTTGTTGGAGTACGAGTTTAATCATGGTTTGTTTGTTAGTTCGTTCTATTATTTTTTTCCCGTGTTTGTTAGCTGCGCGCTGTAGTCTCATATATTTTGCGTAAACAAATCCAGATTTGAAGTTTTAATTTTGAAGTTGCCGAGATTCCAACCAGTGGCATAGTGCGGAAATGGATTGTAACAAATTAGTTTCCATTTACCAATCGATTGAAATTGTTTAAAAAATAACATAGTAAAATTTTTTATTCCTCGCGCCGTTTAGTGTAGATAATGGAGATGATGTCTGATGTAGTTGTTTGCTCTATTGAAATATTCAGTTGAATGGCAAATTAAGTTACACAATATATTCTATGAGTTGTATAAATGCAGAAGTTGTACAGTTTAATATTACTCTGATATTTTTCCAACCTCAGACACCTTCGACTAATACTGATATCCAAAATTGTGGTGCCTTATGAAAACTGCATTTAAATTTAAATACGACTGTTTCGCTATGACGTGGTACTACAAATGAGAATTTTCAGTAACTAATGCGTCGTTTGCTAATTTACCACTTCAAATTGTTTATAGATGTATTCTGAAGCATAAGTAATGTTGGATACGTATGTATATGTGAGTAAACACAATCCGTTATTTTTGCAATAATGATGTAACATGAGAGCTTTTAAACATGTATGATTCAATTTAAACTCAATAGTTTATCCGTTAAAGGGAACAACCCACGGTTTAGCTCCTGATTTAAATTACGCAATTCGGATCAACAAACGACAAACCAAAGCACCAAAAATATTTTCAGATAATCGTTCTTAAATACTAATAGTATGAATTTCTTGAAACGGTTGCAAACCGGACCTAGGAAGTATTTAATAACACATTAATTTTGTGCATTTTACTGATAATTTTGCAATACTGTAAGTTTTCAGCATAGTATTCAACATATAACTTCTACTTTATTCTATCAGAAATGATTTTAAAGAGGTATTTTAAAATAACTAGAGGTAATGTACAAATACTACTTACATAGTTGGGTCGTATGATATTGTCAAACGTTGGTCACTGATGTTGTTAGGGAAGACTTCAGCTCTATATAATTTGCAACCGCTGCAAATAAATTTTAAACAAGGTAAGTTTGAAATTTCATATTAGTAATTATAGCTATGTCTCGTATTATTAAATTAATATTATAAGCTTGCATTGGTGAGAATCGATGTGGAAAATTCTATGAGTATAATATGAGATTGGCATAATCTTCATAAAGTCGGAATTTTGTTTGAGTCTAATTTGAGTTTGTTTCGGTATTGTACGATGCTTATTTCAACCAATTTGTTATCAACTTGTAAATTTTGTAATCTGAATTCGTCTTTATTTTTTGTGTTAAATTTTTAAGCAATGTACGTTTACAATTACCTCAGTTTTATATGGCTTTCATAACGAAAATTGGAATGAATCTTTGTATTGTTGTCCTGTTTACGCTTTATGCAACTTGAGCATCACTCTATCAAAGTAAATTTTAAATACAGGGCAGGGTTTGTCCCAATTACCACACCTTAAATGACATATTTTAAAGTTACACAAACAACCACAACACTTTTATTTAAATAGCATATAATTATACGACGCCAAAATCTTGGATTGCTGCACAGTATTTACTACTCTACATTTGATGAAAATATAGACCATAATTCAGTAATTTTAATTCCAGTTATATCACTTAATGTAGCAGTGATATAATTCACGAATTTTTAGTAATTTCAGAATGTATATTGTGGAAATGCAATCGTTAAAGCTTCTAAGTACACAACAGTAACTCCCTGTTCTGAGTAAACCTACCCGTTTTTACTAAGCTCTCAAATAAGAAATTAAAATGGCCATATTTATATTTTTCCTTGTTTTGGTGAATTTCAAAATTATGCCGCGTGAGACAGTTTTACTTTAAACTTGCTCAGCAGTTTCTAATCCCTCGTGTCATTGTAAAAACAATGTAAAAAAACGTGTTTTGGCAAAAAACAATACTGTTGTTTCGTGCATTAAGTATTAATTTGTAATATGATTATTATAAAGTAGAATTGTTAGGTTTTGTACTCACAGTCTTTTGCACGAGGTACAGCAGTGCTTGAAAATCAGAATTTTTATTCAGACTAATATAAAGCTATTCTGTATTTTGTGAGTTGGTAGAATATTGCATTAAATATTGACACCTACGGAATGGTTGGAACCCATGTAGATTCTGACATTGAAAACCATTTCAAAATTGAGAAATTATTATAAGCTGTTGAAGTACGCATCCCATTCCTTGCGACCTCAGAAATTAATAATTTTTAATTACAATAACTCATATTCCGCAGTTGGTTCTATATAACTGCAAAAAACACAAACTTATGATGAGCAATTTTAAGCAAATATTTTTAAAAATATCGGCGCTAATTCTTCAAAAAAATTGCACACCCAATTGTATAAGTACGATATTGGGTGTCTACTTTAGATGGACACCATAAAGTGTTCTGGATATTACTATTTCAAGATTGTGCAGCTAAGCAATTGTAAATTGATTGGACATAGAGCATCATAATTTGCAGTTTCTAAAATTGCTTAATGGTTGCCCTGACTACCATTAAATAAAACGGCATTGTCTTTTACACGTATGTATGTTGCTACTGGCAGCCTAATTTAAGGAAACTAAATGTATGATTTGTTACAAAATTTCCAAAACTGTATACAGTAGAATTTTAAAGCCAATTTCAATGTACGAATTTTGCTTATATTCATTTTGAATTTAGTATTCTAAATATATTCACTTAATGACATGTAGTATTTTGCAGTCGCGATTATGAAATACAAAGTTCCATTATGAGGTTTCGTAAGGCTTGTTTCCCAAGTAGTAATTCGAAAGTAAATGTGAACCTTGGTATCGTTTAGTTCACCGTTACAGTTTATGATAACGGCTGTATTCAAATGTCTGCTAAACGTTAAGATTAAGATTAGAGTTACTCTCCTTCTTCTGTAAATGCGTACGTATTTTCATCCTCACGTTAAAATGACACATCCATGGTTGTATGTTAGGAAAGGGCTTGGACAATTTATAATATCCGGGCAGTCGATACATTTTCATTGCCTATTAGTATCGTACATTAATTTTTCAAAACTATTTTCTTCAACTCACGATAGCTTCCTTTAACGGTAGTATGGCTTAAACAGCGGAAGCACTGTTCTCACTATGAAAATAGTTGATACGAGAATCAACTCCTGCAAGTTTAGCAGTCCATCAACCATCTCTAAATATCAGCGCGTTGAGTAAACTTGAAAAAAGTCAGCTCGTTTGCTTTAAACGCAAAATATCACCTAGCATTTTGATGATGACCTGCAATTCAACATGGCATCAGAGTCTACTTCAAATCTATTTCCATAATGATAATATTTATACCTGAAAATAGACGCAAAGTAATTTAAACTTGCACATATGCTTTGCCATTTTGGGGAAAATCATTGTTTGCCTTAAAATTAAATACAACCATTATTTTGGGCAATTTTATATTGGGGTTTTGAACAAGTAAGATGGTTTAATTAATACCGGGAGATATTTTCAAAGTATGGTTACCATTTTAGATATTATTTTGCTCACATTTTAGTCCAGAATTAAAATTTGTAGATCCCTTACCCATTCGGGATATTCTTAATATCAGGCTCAGATGGCCAACTAATTAATTAATCTTCCATTGCAACGCAAACTTCACACATATACATAATATATCCTCGTTGCCGGATAGTTTTGCGTCATTTACTCAACTCGGAAGGAATTTCTTATAACCACATTTTATCACAAACTTGAGTACAGTCAGTATGCGAATTTGAAATGAACTGCTCCCAAATTTTTATAGTTCTGCAAACGTTCAGTTGCATACGTTCAGCAAACAGTGTACGGGAATTTGAAACAATGTAAGTTTAAAATTCCTTAGTCAATATTCAATATTATGTCTTCCATTTCATAATAGGTATTACATATTTTCATTGATGAGTATTAATTTGGTATTTTATTAGGATTTGCAAGAAGTAGATGCATATTTCATGGATATTTTTGGCTATTTAGAGCCGTAAATGTATCCAAACTGTACCATTTAGTGAAGTTAGTATCAACCGACTATTGTACTATATGATGATTGATGAGAAATGCTTGAAGTAAAGTCAGTGTTTTCTGAGAAAGAGAAGCAATCAGACCAAAGTTTTCTTGCCCATTATAATCTTAACGTAGTTCATTTTCGGATACCAGGTAGGTATTCATGTATAATAATGCTTCGTGCTGAACATAATTTTGTGCATTCAATAGCTTGCTCAAATGCATATCGTCTAAATTGTCAACTCACAGTTAAGTCATTTTGTAGTTATATTCATTAGCAGCAGTACGTTTTAAATAGCTACCCTGCAAGAAAACAAAAAATTCATAATCAGTAAAATAACTTTATAATATATTCACTATTTATTCCAATCAAAAACATTTTTGTATAAGCAGTTGTGTAAGTATGACATTTGGTGTGTACTTTTGAAAAAGAACTGAAAACAGCCATGTTACTTGATTACAAATTTAAACAATGAAAATGGAGCTAAAATGCGCGAAGTCGTGTTGAAACGTTGATAGATATTTTCCTTCATTCCAGGGTAAAATTTGGTTAAGAAATATTGACTATGAACAATCTATTTGTCACTGATATAAAGCTATGTTAGCTAGGTAACTGAGAGTAAATTCTCTTTTTTTATATAATGTAGCAAATTTTTTTCTACGCCTTTGAATTTAGTATTGCGAATTTTGTTCTTTACACCTAAATCAATTTACATACAAATATATTTCATATAATAACAACTATATTTTATTCCTCGTGCCATTTAATGTATGTTTTTTTGAAACTTATGAACAATAAGTGCCAGAACGTATATAATAGATTAGGTTATACCACACTTTACTTAATTCATAAAAATGCGTGCCAATCCTTTCCTTCTTAACTGACCAAATGGAACAGACAAAATAACTTAAACTATGACTAATACCTTCACGTTCCCATTTCGCCAGCCATAACAAAATATTTTTATTTCACAACGTGCCGTTCAATGTAGCAATGGTGTAACATCAGTTCATAGTTTGGAATTTTGTTCAGTCGTTTCATGGAACGTTAATCCAATAAGTGGATTAAATCATAATTTGATGGCTGAAATTATTGAAGCGACGTTAAAGTTTTTACTAGAATTTAGAAGCAATGTAGATTCTAATTAAAATAAAATAAATTATTTCACTGGGTAGGTGTATTTTGTTCATGATTTGTCATACATTTAATGCATATTTTTGAGCTATGCAATATCAGCTGTGAAGTGTAACTTAGACAATGCCGCAAAAAAATCCTAGCCTACCTGATTAGCGTTACATTTACATTTACAGAGTGAACAGTTTTAAACCGCAGATTTTGGTATGCTGGTGACAATTATTGTTCAGAAAAACTTTCATTGTTACTTGTTGCAAATTAAAAAACCAATGCTTCTTCAATGCGCGAAGACGAGTTGGAAATTTGGTACTTTGCACCGATATCAATTGACATAAAAATATATTCCGTATCATAACCACTATTCCTATTTTATTCCTCATGACATTCAATGTAGCAATGACGTCAGGCATTTCTTAAATCTGACTTTGTGGCAACCATCTCAATATAAATGACATGTATTTTTTGTGACTTTATGGTGACTTTGGTTGAAGCCACAGAAATATTGATTTAGTAACACATCGATTATGTTTAGTTGTTCAGGATTGCCTCGAGTACCATATTACAATCAGGCGTAATATCGAATCGTAATCGATATTAATCGATTATCATCGATGGTGTCAATTATTGTTCAGGAAAACTTAGTGTGTGGAAAACACTTCCCCGGGATTTTAAGCAATGTGAGATTAAAAATCCGCATTTAACAAAAACATGTCTTCCAATATTTGTTAGCTGCATTGATACCAATTAAGTCGGAACTGTTTTAGTACAATCATATTTTGGTCTCAATTTTCACTCACGATCATATTGGCGTGGAACAGTAAGTTTTAAGGTAGAATTTCTTTTAAGACGAATTTAGATGCGCTTCTGCTCTCTATTATAAACATATCTTATCACTTGTGACCTCACAATTAAATAATTTTGCAATTAACATTCATTAACATAGGTAGGGCTTAAATAACTGCAAGAAAACAAAAACTCATGATTAGGTACTTTAAGAAACTGTTTTTGTATTTGCCAGACGTCCATTCTTTTCCAGTAAAAGCCGTTGTCCAAAAACAAATGTGTAGCCTTGACATTTGTTGTTACTTTAGACGGGAAATCGGTAATTGTTTTTGCGTAACTTGGTTACAAATTGAGCCCGAAAAATGATAAATTTATTAAATAATTTAAAAATAAATTTCTATATGTTAGACATTTACATTCCATTATAGGGTGCAGTTGATAACTTGTGAATGTCTTCAATAAACGATTTCAAATCTCTTTACATGTAATATGAAAGTTTTGAAAACCTGAGGTTAGGATTCTACGTTTATATAGAAATGGCAATGTGGCATTACCAAAGCCTATCCGCACATCTTTTAGTGTTACAGTGCCATATAGTTGGACATATATATTCATAAATTATCGTTTGTTGGAGTTGCCATTTAAATATAAGGAAATTTGTTGGTTTAACGGCATTTAACGTTGCTACTGGCAACCAAGCTTAAAAAAATTAATGCGGGATTTATTACAAATTTTGCTAAATAATATTTACTAAAAGTGCAGCCTATAAACCGCTACACGTTGAAGCAAAATGTAGTGTAAGAATTTTGTTCATACACGAATCGAATTTAGTATTTCAAACGATTATCTGTGCACTTACTTACATTCATTTACGCTGTACATAAAACAGCTATTTATATTTTATTTCTCATGTCATTCAATGTAGCAATGACTTGAAACGTTTCCAAATTCTTTAATTCTTTCCCTTGTGTGTTGGAAAACCTGTTTTGAAAAAGGCTCCTCGGATTGTAATTTAGATTGGGCAAATTGTCCGGTCCCGATTGTCCCAAGGAAATGATTTTTTAATGTTCATGGCTTGCCAGTAAATTTCGTTGTAAACAAACTGGTGCGTAAATATGACATTTGTTGTGTACGTTAGAAGGAAAAACGATAACTCATTAAGTTACTTGGTTACAAATTCAGCCCGAAAAATAATAACGCAACGTATAATATGCGCGTAAAGACTTTCTAAATGCTAGACATTTCTTTTTCAGTTAGGGTGCAGTTGAGAAATTGTGAATGTCTACAATAAACGATTTCTAATCTGTGTACATGTAATATGAAGTGTTTGAAAACATGAGGTTTGAATTCTACGTTTATATTCAAATGGCATTACCAAAGCCTATCAACCCATCTTTTACTGTTATAGTGCAATTTAGTTGGACATATATATTGATAAATTGCCGTTTGTTGGAGTTGCCCTGGCGAGCTTTAAATATAACGGCATTGATAGTTGCTACGAGCAGCCAAATATAAGGAAACTAAATGCGGGACTTATTACAAATTTCGCAAAATAATATTTACTAAAAGTGCAAACAGCTACACTTTGAAGCAAAATGTAATATAAAACTTTTGTTCATACGCGGTTTGAGTTTTGTATTCCAAAACAAGTCTATGAACTTACATACCTTCATCAACATATAAATATATTGTACATGAAGCAGCTATTCATATTTTTATTCCTCATGCCATTCAATGTAGCAATGACTAGAGACGTTTCCAAATTCTAAGAATCTGTTGCTGTGAGTTTTTCACCAATCGAAAATTTTTGATCATGAAATACGCTTTGTAAAAAGTGTTGCTAATCGTAATTTTTTCGGTGCGGTTCACTGCTAGAAAAATAAAATGAATGGCAAATTGGCAAAAATACATATGCTATATTAAACTACTATATAAATGACATGCATATTTTTGCAGTACAGATTATGAAATTCGCAATGTCATATAAAAATTTATATTACCTACAGCCAGTGATTGATGCTTAGTCAGAGGCTGCTCGTTGCTACATTTTCAATTTCTCCAGTTGGGTGTTGGAAGGCCTGCTGGACGATAAGGCTCGTCGGATTGTAATTTGGGTTGTGCAAATTGTCCGGTCCAGATTGTGTCCAATATTGAGATCCATATATTTTCTATGGAGGTACAGTTTCCTGTTCGGAACAAATATATTCATCAGATAAGTTTGAAATACATAGAATTGAAGTACCTTCAAAAATTTCTAACTTCATTCTGTTTCGAATGAAGTAATTTTATTTTCGACATATTTTATATAAATACCGGGGCATTTACATTGTATTAAATAGTATTAAATCGACTACTACATACTAGGCGGTGATTGATAAAGCAATGTATAAGGGTACGTATGGGCTAGTGAATACACATAAATGTTCACAGTGTACAGTGAACCGTTGCACTTTATGCTCCATATAGGTTAAAAGTGACTTCTAAGAAGAGATACTCCACTTATTAACTTAAATGTTACTTTTTCAATTGGTGTTGATGTATGATACCGTTTGCATTAAAAATGTGTACCAAATTTTTAAACGGTTGTTTTACTTTTAATGAGAAAGTGATCAATCGCGATCATGTTCCGTTTGTTGGTGGATTAAGATAGTCTCTCCCTTCTCTTAGGAATAGATTTATGAAGTTGGACAGTCCAACTTGGACTTTTGGAAATTAATAAATATGTTAAATAAGTCTTTGATATCAATCCACTATTTACAAACATATTCTATGGGCTTACATTTAACGGTACTATACAGATAACATTAGGTAGGTTGTCCTCATAAAACATTAAGGGCTACATGGCTAGCCGATTTTGAAATATAACATTGTTTCTCCAGTATTTTCTTGTTGTTGGTAGTGGTTTGATTTGGTCCATATAATGTTTTTACACAATAAAATTTAATAAAGAGAATCTTTGTCTCAAGAATTTCTGGTTTTCTTTAGGTACAATATAAATTTCTTTAACATAGATATTTCTAGTCACGAATCTAAAATATTGTCAAAAGCTTCCTAATTCCCATTATTTTCAATCATTAGCTTAGGAAGTTCAATGTCCCACACCTTCCAGATTCTGATAGAGGTTGTTTGAAATTTTAAGCGACGAGTGTTGCAACTGCGGAAAAATAGTATTATATAACCAGAGTATAAAACTCTCGTTTGGATGTAAAGTCATGTCATGACGCGGTTCTAAAGTAATTAGAGTAAGTTGGTTTAAGTATAATAAACCTTTACACAGGATGCGAGTTTTTTGGTGATGATTCACTGTCGTGAACCTTTTCAAAACTCTATTTACAAGCTGTGAAGCAAAATGCCAAAAAGTTCTAGCCTACCTGATCAGTGTTACTTTTGTGATATTTACAGCATAATTTGATAGTGCACTTCCTGGTGCTGTCAATTAATGTGCGAATTTATACCAAAAAATATAATACCAGGTATAATTTTATTGCATAATAACAATTTAAATTGTATTCATTTTAGTATACTTTGCAGTAAGCGTGATATTCAATGTAGCAATGTGTGCCTAAATTTATTTTTAGCTAATTCAGATGCACCTGAGCT
>VYYJ01005916.1:0-10247 GCA_021029165.1 Cyphoderus albinus
TTTTAATTTGTTCATTAAATGTTTACATTTGTCATTTCATCGAAAATAGTGTGACAAGCTAGTAAAATTTTCTCCACTGTTGCTGGAGAATCTAGCCTAAAATTTATATCTTTATTATTGGCTTCTCGGTAGGCCCTGATAGCATCTTTGACTGCGAAAAAGGCCGAGGTCGCCAATAGGATAGGAGGCTCTCCAACGGTCTATAAAAATGATATGATTATAATTCCTTACCATTCACAGGTTCAGCACATTTCAATTTCCGTGATAAACTTTGGTTTACCTTTGATGAATAAATGGCTTTGGGATTACCCGGGCCCATCAAAAATGAAACGTTAAACTCTAGAGGCGAGTCGTTTGCCGTAGGAATTTTATATGTGAGTGGTCCTGCAGTACAAAGGCGTCCATTTCCATCATAGACGAGTTCTTCAAGAAGAAATAATCCTACGCCTTGCATAAACGCGCCCTCAATTTGGCCCACATCAATACTTGGATTTAAACTTTTACCAACGTCAACCACAATGTAGGTACTTAGGATCTGAAAAATTATGAGGCTTATTAAAATTATTAATAGGCTTGATATTTTTTTAAAAACTTGTCTTACTTGGAATTGGCCAGTCAGGCAATCGAGTTCCACCACAGAACAGGCAGTGCCGGATGAAAAGTAACTCCAAGGATTTCCTTGTACTGAGGAAACGTCCCACCCCATTTCCGGAACCTTATAAAATCCAGTTGCGGACAGACTCACACGATCCGTATAGGCATCTTGAACAATCTCTTCCCATGTAGCTTCCGGTTTCTTAATCTTGTATGGTTGTAATCGTTCAATAAGTTTCCTGCAAGCATTCTGTTTTAAAAAACGTCAGGTTTACATCACCAACCACAGGTAATCATAACAAAAATACTAAACTGAAAGGAGTACCATCACAGCGCCACCGTTAAGGTCAGAAGTCATACTGGCAGAACTCGGAGTGGTGTTTGGAACTTTATCAGTTGCTGTTTCCATTATGCGAATTTTATCCGCTGAAATTCCCAATGCTCGCGTTGCAACCTTTAAAATAAAATAAATACGAGGGTAGCTTGAAATAAACAATCTGTGGTGGAGCAAAGCACTTAACCTGAAGGACATAGTGAAAGTTACCTGAATCATTTTTGTATGCACTCCTTGTCCGATTTCTACCCCTCCATGAGAGAGTAGGATTGACCCATCTGTGTAAATGTGCACCAGTGCTGACCCTTGGTTTAAATGGAGAACCGTATACCCTACACCGTAATTTATGGGGTTAATTGATATTCCTCGTATTGCTGTTTCCATTATGCGAATTTTATCGGCTGAAATTCCCAATGCTCGCGTTGCAACCTTTAAAATAAAATAAATACGAGGGTAGCTTGAAATAAACAATTTGTGGTAGAGCAAAGCACTTAACCTGATAGTGAAAGTTACCTGAATCATTTTTGTATGCACTCCTTGTCCGATTTCTACCCCTCCATGAGAGATTAGGACTGACCCATCAATGTAGATGTGCACCAGAGCTGATCCTTGGTTTAAATGGAGAACCGTATAGCCTACACCGTAATTTATGGGGTTAATTGATATTCCTCGTTTGACGTAGCTATTTTCTCTACGATATATCAAGTAACGACATAAGTAAAAATGTTTATTTTTAAATAAAAATGTCATATTTATTTGTGAGATTTTACTAAATATTTACCTATTAAAAGCCTCTACTTGTTTTTTCTTTTCAAGATAATCAGAAGTGCGCAAGCATTCATTCCAACATTTCAACACGGTAGAATCCTTTAACGATTGTCCATATGGAGTGAAGTCACTTTCTTTGTAGATTTGTAATGAACGAACCTAACATTCAGTATTTTATTTTTATGATTATTGTAAGTTACGTTTCAGAAATGAGCCTCAAATATTTTAGCTAATAACAGATAATAAGAGAAAGAAAGTCTTCACCTGGCTCGCTTCCTTCCTTAAATAAGTGGCAATTGTGTCAACAATGTTTTCTATCAGGAAAGCTGCCTGAGGCGCACCTGTTCCCCGGAAGACAGTGTTGGATGCAACATTGGTTTTTAAAATGTACCCCTTTAAATCCAAATTTGGAATGTTGTAAGCGTTGTCCAAATTTACAATCACTCTCTCAATTTCCTATTAACAAGCGGAAAGTGAAAGTTGTTGAGAGCACCCTATTCATGTAAAAAGGTAATTTACTAAACTATTTAATCAACCTACCGCCATTGTAACATCGACGGAATTACCAGCTCCAATATAAACAGTCATCCTTAATGCTAGCATTTTGCCTTCACTATCGAATGCCACTTTATGTTGAGTCAGGTAAGTTCCCCGCTTTCCCGTAATTATCATATCCTCTTCTCTCGAAAGAACACATCTCACCGGCCTGCCAAACCTGTGAAAATGTGTTGAAATATTTTATTCTTGGCTTGCGAAAAGCAATTAAAATTGTAAAGTAATTAATTTGTACTTTTGAGCTGCAATAGCTGTTGGAAGAGCAATCATCAAGCATCTACTTTCTTTGCCACCAAAGCCACCTCCAACTCTTTTCACTTTTACCACAATTCTATGTGCTGGCAAGCACAGAACATTCGAAACTTCCATCTGTAATTAATTAACGTGATTAAACCCGGAATTATAAGAGAGAGATTCTCTACATTTTGTCATTTAGATTAAGTACATACTTGAACGCCTGTAGGATTCTGAGTAGAGGAAATAATTTCCATTTCTCCATCCTCGCCATTTGGAATTACGATGCAACTTTGAGTCTCCATATAGAAGTGTTCCTGACTTCCAACTTTTACCTCTCCTGAGAGAACGTTATGCTGGCCGTCCTCGAAAACAGTGTCGCAATCTCCTTTTGATAACTTCATATCATAATTACTGTAAAACGAGTTGTGCTTAATGGCATCCTAAATAAAAACCAAAATGGTAAGGAAATCATTTACACAAATAAGAATATTGTTAACCAAGTAGGAAAACTAGTTACAAATGGCTAGACTAAACCTCATTGGAAAATATGACAGGCTCCAAGTCTTCGTATTCAATGTGAACTAAACTCGCAGCTTTTGCGGCCAACTCACGACTTTCTCCTAATACAGCAGCTATAATTTGACCATAGCAAGTCACCTACATAATGCATAAATTTAACTCAAGTAATCTGTAACTAATACATAGAAGGTTATACTTCAACAATGAAATATTATTTATATACTTTCTCTGATGCAAAGATTTCTTCGTCTTTCTCGACCAGCCCGAAACAATTTTTTCCAGGAAGCACATCACGATGAGAAACAAACCCAACTATATCTTTGATTTTTAGGGCTTCAGTGAAATCCACTTTGATAATTTTTGCATGTGGCTTTTTACTAAGGACAAGGGCCATTTCGAGCTCATTGATGTACTTTGGAATGTCGTCGCAATATTTCGCTTCTCCAGTCACGTGTTTGATGGCTGAAGCATGTGGAACCTCGCGATGTACCAAATCATGTGCAGACTGACCTGGTTCTGGCTGCATTACGTTATGTTATAATATACATTTAAAGAAACTGAAGAAATTATCGAGAATGAATGATTTATAATATTTACATTAAAAATTACCTTTGTGACTAGTCTTGTAGTTTTGAATATTCGAAGATGCTTTTCTGACCCGTACTCTGAATTCTTTTCCACGAAATCTCTTAATTTCTTCAAGAGACTAACGGTAAAAGTAAATTTAGAAACATAAAGTGAGATTTGAAATATTAGAAAGCATAGAATTTAATTATGTTAACCTGGTTGTAGTTGTTTCAATAAAATTTCCAACCGCAGGATTTAGCTTAACTTCGTCTGAATTTTGATTCTCGACTGCTTCCTGTAATACCTTCGTTGTGAATTCAAGCAGTGGGTCATCCGTCTTAGAAGTATTCGAAACGGTGTCTTTGATAACAAATCTTCGGATTAATGTTCCACCAAAACAGGCAGTGATTTCTTCGGTATTTGGGCCTATCTGAACGCTTTTCACGGCTACGTTCATTAATGCTAAATCAAAATCTTTTCTCCTACGGATTTTTCCAAACCACGCATATCTAATCTGNCCACCAAAACAGGCAGTGATTTCTTCGGTATTTGGGCCTATCTGAACGCTTTTCACGGCTACGTTCATTAATGCTAAATCAAAATCTTTTCTCCTACGGATTTTTCCAAACCACGCATATCTAATCTGCAGTTTTTGTTCGTAGAAATTATAAACAGCAAAATTAATTTTCACCTCGTACGAGGCTTACCTTAATTCAAGATGTAATATTGAATGTGCTTTTATTAATTTCTAATTATAATGGAATAAAACTAACGGTTTCTGTTAAAGGTATCTCCACCGACTGTAAAATAGCGTTAGATTGACCTAAATGAAAAAGATAAAAATTTGGGCTTTGCTTTGATTTTCCCAATTTAGGATTTACAGAAACAAAAAACAAAAAACAGAATAATTCACCTTGAATGCTGATAAAGTTGTTTTTCAGTTCAAACCCTTTGGCTGCGGTTTGTAGGTCAGATGCATACGATGCAACCATCAAGCTTCCTCCAATTGTCTATTATGGATTAATTACCATATTTTTATTATTTACTATCATTGTACAGAAAAGTAACTATTTTTATGACCACTCACCGCCGACCTCCTCACTTGACCAGAAGCATAAACTTCCGTCATTTTCAGTAAAGCTTTCAATACTTTAGTCTTCGTTTCTATAAATTGGACGAAAAGTGTATTTCTGATAAGGTAAGGAGTTACATGATTCGAGCAAGTGTACTTAACCCATTTAATAATTCTTTACCTGGTAGAGTACTAATTAATGACTTCAATTCCTTTTGCATATCACTAATGGTCAATGAGGCACCAAGCCTCAGACAACTGTCAGAGAGTTGAACAAATCGCATTTCTTTGACTTTTGATAGGTCGACTACAACATCCGGTTGGCTTAGCGCGACTGACTTCCAAAACTCTTCGGATGTACCTCCAGAAACTATCTTAAAATTGCGTCCCTGCACAACTTTATCGATATCCTCAATACAATTCGGGACGCACCAATTCTCCGAAGACGTCATTGGAGGTAGCGTCATGGATTCTTTCTCCTATACGACGAATGCAATTTACAGTTACACATCGCAAGTAAATTGAATGCTTGGAAATAATGCAGTATATTACTATATAGTAATCCCTTGATAATAATAGGTATATTTTTCAATTACGAGAATGTCTTCTATGCGTTTGAGGACACCGTTGCAATTTCCACTAGTGACAGTTCGCTTCGCCTCAATACAAGATGAAGAGGCCATTGGCTTCAAAATATCTTCTACATCCGCAGTACAACCATTGGACTCCTCATCGCAATTTGCTTTACAAAGGCTTCTCTTGTAAAACGCCTCTAGAATTGGCCTGTAACCTGTACATCTGCACAAGTTCCCTAGAGGCATTTGATCAGGTAATAAAATTATTATAAAAAGTCAGTTAAAACAAATGTGACATTATTTTAGAATTACAGTGTCAGACCTTGAAAAGCTGTTTTTAATTTTGAAATGCAAGCTGTGGCTTCATTAGAACAATCCTCGGCTTGTAAACCAAATACGCTCATAACAAAGCCAGGAGAACAGTAGCCACATTGCGTGGCATTGCCCATGGCCATCGCTTCCTAATTAATGATAAATCTTTCAGGTAAATGATAAATCAATAATTTTAATTTACAAGGACCTTATTTGACTCATTTCACCTACCTGTATTTTATGATAAGAATTTGAATCTGATAATCCTTCCACGGTAAGAATATGCGCGCCATGAAGCGAGAATAACGGTGTTATGCATGTATTTACCGAGGTATGCCTGAGTGAAAGTTGTAAATTATCCAGTTATAAATTATTAAATCTTTCTCTCGCTTTCCAAATTAAGGAACTCTTTTCTAAATCGAACTCACTTTACGCATTTGTCTTCTGTGCTATATCGGCTTATAAGAACGGTACATGCCCCACATCCTCCAATCCCACACGATACTTTGGTTCCTGTAAGATGCACTACAAGTGGAAGAATTGACTTGCTTTACAAAATCTGTTGTGATTTACTCCTGATTTTTGAAAAAGAAAATAACTAACAAATATTGCGAAGAAACTTAGCCAGATTCCAGTCAATCCCAACTACTGATGGATCAGAAACCACCTAACATAATTAAGAATATTTTGAAATAATGCTGATTTAAAGCACTGCACTATGTTAAAAAATATTGGTAAATTACCTTTTTCTCATTGACAAAGAATGTAAGGTTGTTCATCTTTGTTGTTTTTTTCTGGATAATTATTTCTTTGGTGTTAATGTGTTATTCAGTGAGCACATTCTGAATAATTATTAATTAACAATTTAATTGTTGGCCACTGTTGAAAATGAAACTGACCTGCATCATTTATGTAATAACAGTATCACCTGCTGAAACTTCAATGCTTTAAGTGCTGGAAAAATATACATTTTTCAGCCGATCTCTCTTTAAAATCAAAGTCAAACTATGTTTATTATGCACATGTAATCGAAATCACTGTACATTCTTTCCATTCAAGGTTAGGGTAATTGTGTTGGTTGAGCAGAAAACGTACATAGACAAGCTTGTGCAAAATTTAAGCGAGTGGTTAAAGCGTGTTCATGCATGGATAAAAAGTCGTAATCATGAGCATCGTCATCACACGATATTATTTTTATTATTTAAAAGTAAGCTTTATTATGAGTATAATATAACTATTATATTATCATTATGATGATTGATAATTGCATATTATTTACTGGAGACTGTCTCTGAATGTCCAGTCAAATTGCCATAACTCAAAATGCGACAATCATATCTTACGGCATGACACTAGATCAGACCAACTGCTTAACCTGTGGCAGAGTCATAAATTAAATATAAAAATTTGTCACCCTGATTGATTTTACACCACGATTGGATAGGATAATTGAGTGTTTATTTGGAACTATCAAATACATAATATAAAAACTAAAGTGATCAACCTATGATCTTCTTTGTATAAAGTTCATTTATTTTATCGTCAGGATATCCTAAAATGTCCGTAAGGATTTGCCTCGTGTGTTGTCCAAGCTTAGGAGGTGCACTACGTGGATAATTCTCACTTGCGCTAAACTTCACTGCTGGCCCGACAACTTTGCATTCACCAAGGTCAACAATCATTCCATTATGGCGAACCTAGTTAATTCAACTTTTTGTAAATCAATATAGGTGTTTCTAAAATTTATAAATATTTTAATGATATTAATACCTGAGGATCTTTGAAAACTTCGTCAATGTTATTCACCGGTCCGTAGGGAAGTCGGCAATTTCGAAAAGCCGACAACCACTCTTCACATGTTTTGCCTCGAATGACACTTGAAATCTCTTCAATCAGCACATTCCTGTGCTGAACTCTTAAAGCGTTTGTAGAATATCGCTCATCACTTTTTAAATCAGGTCTGTTCAAGACGTCACAAAACTCAGCAAATAAATCGTTACTGCCTTCACGATGTACATGCACATACAAAATAGAAACATCGAATTAAATTAAAACAAACATTAGAAAACTTTTAAGCTTTGACAAAGACCACTTTACCACTTACCAGCCCCTATCGTTATCCACTTCAGATCTTTGGTTTGAAATGCTTGGTACGGCACAATGCTTTCATGAGCTGTGCCCCATCTTTGTGCTTCCATTCCTGCATTTAAATAATTTGAAGCCAAGTTTACTAAACAGGAAACTTGCGTAGACAGCAAGTTACAATCAATTTTCTGGCCCAACCCTGTCTAAATTAAACAAAGATTAGAAAATTTTAAAAATGATAGTAGGGAAATAAAAGTTACTAATTTACAAATTACAGAGTTGTTTCGAATTTTTCACCAAATTTCTCTGTAACAGTGATGCCATAATTGCTCCATGAGCGTAGAGACCTGTTGCTAAATCGGTCATTGCCACTCCCACTTTGCTTGGCTCTCCGCCATGTGTGCCAGTAATATGAAGCAGACCTCCTAAGGATGCAGCAATGACATCATAACCACCGCGATCTTTGTATGGGCCGGTGATTCCATAGCCGCTAATTGAGCAGTAGATCAGACCAGGATTTTTTCTCGCAAGGGATTCATAACTCAGGCCCAGCTTGTCCATTGTACCAGGAATGAAATTCTCAATGACCACATCACATTTTTCGATAAGATTGAGAATGACCTCTTGTCCAGTTTTTAAGTCCACCGCTATGCTTTTCTTGTTACGGTTTATAGCTACAAAATAGCATGACTGACCGTTAATCTCAGGAGGAATCCAGTTCCTGGTTTCATCTCCGGAACCTGGTTTCTCAACTGTATTTTTAAATAGAAAATTATTTTCTTTCATGTACGTACGTATAATACCTAATTGAGATAAACAAAAAATGTGATTTGAAAATAACCCTTTATTATTTCCGCTCCAAGATCACCCAAAATCATGGTGCAGAAAGGTCCAGCAAGGATTCGAGTACAGTCCAATATCCGGATTCCTTTCAGTGGACCGTGGCCAGACCTTTTTGTTTCTGGCAGACTGTGTTTGTTGATGTTTGTTGATAGACATTTTGTTAGCACCCATTTTATAGACTCGTTATTGCTAGCTAGAATATTGGCATTTGGTTAAAAGAATTACTTGATTGTATTGTATATGCGAATCCTGATTATGTAGTTTGATGTGAAATGTAATTGTATTGCGGTTCTTGCTTACGATTTGAAACAGATGCATTAGTAACTGCCCGGTTAAAGATGCGGAAAAATTGAGACATGCTTTTGGAACTGATAATGCCGTGAAATAGTTAGGTTTACAGTCTTTCCCGACAATATAGAAAATATATTTAAAATGCCAACTGTTAACAATAAAACGTATAATATGCCACTTTCCATTTCATTGTATGTCATATTCATCATTCCGCACCGTAATTCCATTTCTACTCCAGTCTCTATAAGTATGTGAAATATATGATTAGAAAGGTACTAGATTGAAAATATTTTTATAGAGTATTTTAGGCTTATACTGTTAGTGTTAGACGGACAACCAAATAGACCATAAAAATGCAATGGCAAATATTCCATTCAAACCGTTTTGCTGGAGTCAGCAAATGAATAAGGTGCTATTTGTACATTTTTTCATGCTGAGTTGCAAGATGCATTAAATGTATACGCTTGTAACGATTTATTGTAGAATTGAAAATTATTTCTCGAGGTTTTATTCATCAGGGCAGCTGGATATTTAAAGGTTGCAGTTGCAGCAGATGGTTATTTTATTATAATTCTACTTAAATAAAATACCAATGGATTTATTCATTCTTCTGTTGTTTTTCGACTGAGTGAGTAGATGGTATGGAATGCTACAGATTATCATGAAATCGCACAATTGGTGAAGAAAAGAAGAAAGCTACATTTTGATGCTGAAATCCCCTTCTGATGTGTTAACATAAAATGGAAATGTTTTTGAGATTATTCATTCGAGATTCCAGAGAACGATGGATCGGAAAGAATTGTTATGTCATATGTCACATCAAGTCATGTCATGATTTTTTACACGTATTTATAAATTGTATTGTATGTATAAAAATCAATAACAAATCTTGTTTCAGTTGTTTCTTTATTTTATCTTTTCATGCAGTTATCTGTATAAAATGTAAAACAATTTAAACCTTTTTAAACGAAAGGCTCAGAGACAAGCCGTTCGGCTTCGGTTAGAGGTTAGAATTGATTTTTCAGTACGTTTCTAGATTTCCTATTTACTTTGAGTACACACAGAATACGAATTCAAGATGTGCTGCTTGAAATGAAATTTGTCACATATTTAAACGTCCATAATTTGTCGTTTGATGGTCTGAAAATAATTCATAATTCAGTTTCCTGCATAATTTTAAACTATAAAATGGAGTTGAGACAAATGTAAGCACTGATCGCGAGGTATTTCGCATCATTGCAAAAAAAACACTAAAAGTCTGTCGTATAGTGTTTAATGAGAAATGGCGGACGGAGGAACTCACAGAGCAATCAAATACAATGCTCTAGCATAGCAATCCAAAGCTCATAGGAATTAAATTAGTCATAAGTCGTTTTACTAACGGCAATTCCGCATAGGTATGCATAGTTGTATAATACTAAAGAAAAAATGCTCACGCTTAAATTAAATTTAAATTTACTCCTTTGTTTATCGCCAAACACCCCACCCCCGTTAA
>VYYJ01005917.1:0-10246 GCA_021029165.1 Cyphoderus albinus
CTACAGTAAATAATTGAATGTAATAAAAATACGAAATAGTTAGCTTTGCCATAAAAGCGTGAATTAGTAATAACCATTTTACTAACCGATTGCGAGCAGAGTGTATATCTACATTCGTGCCCTCAAACGCATAAGAAGGTGAAAGTGTTTTTAAATACATATGCATATCCTATAGACTTTTACACTGCGTTCATAAATATGAAGCGTGAATTTTGGCAATGTCAATCAGTCATATATGGAAGTGTTGAGTTTAAAATCGGCTAGGGTGTAAAGTTATACTGTTTGTTTAAATTGTTTGTTTGTTCATTGTATAAAAGAAAGTTTCGTGTGGTAGTTGTACTGTAGCTAATTGGTTTAAAAGTAAGAGAACAGATTGCAAATTTAAATTATTTATTGTAAATTTCCCAGTTACAAGGTGCACAGATATACATATTATGGGTGACAAAGCAATATGACGAGTATAATTTATTGTTGGGTATTGTTATATCATAACCGTCCTAAAATGCATATTTTATTTCTGATTTCACACTGATTATGATTGTTATATGTGCTTATAATTTGACTTGTGAAATAAAAAATTCTATAATTGTTATAATTTCTAAATAATTTAAGATTTATTAAATAACGCTTACTTTTGACGAAAATGTTTAAAAATAGATTTTTCACATATAGTGTACCATGAACAAAATCGTATTTAATTTTAAGCTTCAATATTGTAATTAACAACCTGGCGGATCTCCAGGGCACGCATAGGTTTTGTCACAAACTCCAAACTCCGGATTAAACAATTCTCCTTCGGGACAAACAAGGGCGTATCTGATGCCAAACGTACAGGCAAAGAATTTGCTGCAGTCATTCGGATCAGGTGTAAGTTGATACTCAACGTCTTCAGTACAGCGTACACAAGTCCAGAGACACACTGGCTCTTCACCATCCCATGCTACTTCACCGTCTTCGGTTAATGCACAGGTCCTTGTTGCCTCGCCTTCCAGGTCATACTCGTCTCCACAACTGTAGGTCGCCAATGAACCATTCATGTATCCCTCCACTGCCACCTTACCATTTGGAGGAGATGCAATCACATCACACATTAAAATCTTCTCATTATTTTCCTCTTTGAGCTTCTCCAGATCCTCATCTGCCACCACGGTATCCTCTGCATCCTTCAGACTACCAGTCCCTTCGTATTCATAATAACAGGCCAAATTCTCTTTGCAGATTGCTCTTACCTCTTCAGGCATTTTTGATGGATCTGGGTACTCCAGAATGGGCCCAAAATCTATCTTCGTGTAGTTTTCCCAACCGAGACCATCTTCATATACGAAAAGGCTTTCTAAATGTGTGGTCATCCAGGTCAAGCCAAATACATTGTGAAGGAGGCTAAGGTTTCGGATATTTTCTGCCGTCGGCTCTATCACAAGGCCCTGTCTGTTTGTTAGGTCATTTGTGATATCACCATCAAACTTTCCAAAAATGCCCATAAAACCTTTTCCTTTGTTTTGGAGTAACCCACTTCCAAATACGTTGAATACTCTCATGGAAGGGTAGTTCTGCAGCTTGATTGTGAAACCGGTTTGAAGTCTGATTTCTATTATGTCGCCGTTTACGGAAAGTGAAATTCCTCCCAGTGGGATTGGCGTTGGAGTTTGGGGAACAGCCAGAAGAGTTTTTTTATCCACTATAATTTGCAAAGCACCCTGTGCGTCATGTTGAATCTGCACGGTAGTACCTCCATCTCGGGCAGCAACTGCTCTGAAGTAGGTAACCTTTTGATCCGCGGTCAATGGCGACATTCTCCCCTGAACACCAAAGGTGCCTACCGTAGAAGCTGGACCATAAATCAGCCAAAATTCACCATACCCCATGAAGTCGTATCTGACGCCATCGAAAGTGATCATGTGAGGGTCACCGGTACCTTGGCAGGGATCATCAGGTCCTGGGTATTTGTGTCCAGTATCTACTGGCCTCTTCTGGTGGAAAGCTTCACAATATTCGACGCTGTTTGTCTGGAGGCAACAAACGATGTAGGGCCAGATATCAGAAAGATAATTTTCCACGTAGCTAACGTCTTTACTGACGTAATGATGCCATCCTGCTTGAACAGGAGAGTTTGTGGCAAGTGCCGTCGTGTCTAGGTTATAAGAGCATGTCTGAGCGTGTCCGCTTTGAGTGGGTACACGCTCTCTGTAAAGTTGGTGTTTCGCGAGTCTTCCAGCAGCGAGTTTTAAAATTTGAGGGTCATATTCAGCAGGAATGAAATTTGGGTCGAGTTTCGCCTTACAAAGACAATTCGGACAGGGGCTGATCTCCTGTTCATGTGCGGGACCGGTCGCGTTGAGGAGCCAAATGTTGCAAATTTCTTTGGCAGTATCTGGTTCTTTTCCGAGGGTGGGTGTCAGCAAATTTGATGTTTGGAATATATCTGGCTTTCCTGCTACACGAACGACATAAAAGTATGGATGCCGAAAATCCGCAATTTGACGAAGAATTGTATCAGGCACATTTGGCTTCGCGGTGCCCATATCGTTCAAACCGATGGGTAGCCGAATTCCAGTTTCGACGAAAATGGGCGTGCCTTCTTCAGATACCAGAATTGTAGACTCCAAGAGAATTGGAGACGCAGGGGGATAATGATTTCTGAAGAAATTCAGGTCCCATTTAAACTCTATTTTACTATTGTCCCAATCTTCATCTACCAGGACTTCGGGACTTGGCTCGGGTACGAGGAAAATTGATTTCGACAGTGTGTCCGTTACATTTTGCTCATTCTCGTATTCCAAATCAACGCTCACCTTTCCCGAGCTTACACGTAACGGAAGTCGACAGGAAACTGTTTTGCGATCGGCCAACGTCACTGGTTCGACTGGGATGGCGTCGGTGCCCTCAATGTGGACAGTGCATTTCAATTTGGTCAGGTCATTGCCAAGTGAAAGGTCAGAGAATGTGACCCGAGTACCTCCAATTGTGTAGGGTTGAGATGATGCGGTGGGGAGATTGAAATTTTGAGCTGCTCCATAGGAAATGGTGAGCCCGAGGAGTAACAGAAAATGAATTTTCAGAATTTCCATGATTCTAGATATTCCTGAAAATTGGCCGTAATGCAAAGCCAGCTACTGGAATTGTGCGACTGATAAAATTATCTGAAATGGGGCACTTTATACCTGAATAAATATTCAGTACTAATTGAATAAGTTGAGGTGTGACATGTGACATGTATGCAGTATAGATTATGTTTATCAATCCATCAATCAATACTTTATTTTTTGACTTTGACAAATCGTTCGTGCAGAGAAAAAATTTATTTTTTGAGATGAAGTCAATCAATAATTAATCTTTGCACCAAAAATTGGACCTGGTTTGAACCCAATGATTTAATAATTGAAAAGTTTGAATTTTATCAGGGTATTTACCAAACAATTAGTTGCATTTATTTAAATATTTAATTACACGCATTACATCATGCCTTGATAAATTGACCAAAATTTTTGATAATAACGTAGGAAAATCAGCGTTATGTTATCGCAATTATTGACGTCTGATGTGAGCAGATAAAAATGTTGAATTTATACAATACAAAATGTGTAACAATGTCAACGCTAAACAATTAACTAATGTTAGTAATTGAGATTAAAAACTGTTTTATCTACAAATGTCACTGAAGCCGAAAATCAATTCTTTAATTTCATGTCTTGACATATCTGGTGATATGATGCACCAACAGCAACAGTATTACAGTTTCATTTTTTGCTGTCAACAAACTTATCTTGTCTAGCCAATTTCAATCTCAATTTCAATTTAACTAAGTTTATGCATAACAAACGGAAGATGTTTTAATGTAAAGTATGTTGATGCATTTTGTATATTTCACTGGAGGACAGTCGTGTAGTAAATAATTTGTGTGGGCAATGCGTAGATACATATGAAATATACAAAAAGCAGCAGAAGTTATTCCCAACAACTTAAATAGTAATAGAATCTACTTTACAGCCTATGCTGCATGACGCTGAATATTGTGGGAGCTTATGCACATATTATTGTGCTGCAACAAACAAGAAGAAAAAAATCCAAAGTTGCAAAAAATATGTGTACACATTTTCGCAGACTCATCTTTGCAAGTCAAAAAGATTTGACAAATGCGTATGATGATGATATAGCTTGTACATATGTGGTCTGCTCTCCACATTGGATTGCAAAAAAGCTTACCTTGAATCGATGACGCATTAGAATTTTTTTAGAAAATATAACTACCTACCAACAGTAATGCGAAAAGCATTGTTGCTGTTCAAAAGTTGCAATGTACATGCTCAGTTTCATCAGTTGAAACGGCGAACTTGACTGTGCGATCATGCTACTACGCTGATTTCTATTGATTCCAAATGTTTTAGAAGTAATTTTCTAAACTAATATTTAATGAAAGTTTTAAAATTGCGCTTTAATAATTTTATGTTAAGAATCCACTTGAGACCACCCTGACAATAAAACAATGGGAGTAAAGAGACTGGAGGTTTTGGGAGCTTTGCTACTCTGCGAATTAATTTTAATTCGTGGGGACAAACTTTATCTTCCAGATTTATCTGACGACTCCAAATATTCTCTTAATAGCGGCGATGATATTGTCAAAAATTCTTGCCAGCAGATTTGTTCAAAGTAAGTCAAATGTTTACATAGACACTTGTTATATTTATTTGACCATTTCACAAAATCAGTCTTTCTATAAACTTTCAAAACAGCCAATGTCACTATTCAGATTTTACAACATATAACCAATGCCAAGAGAACGAACGACGCTGTAATTGCAACCGTAATAAACCAAATAAAAATTTAAAAGAAGTTTTCAAAGCGGCCGACGAAAGAAATTATACCAAATCAAAGAAGGACAATGCCTCGTGGGTGATAATTATTTGGTTGTTTATTGCTGTTATTTTCACTTTGGTAAAATCTCTGAAATCTCTCTATCAATGCCGTCAATCAAGATTAACCATGTCAACACAAAATACAAATGTGACGCCTTCTGCACCCCGACCCGAAGCCAGCATAAATGGATCTCAAGATATTTTCATAATCAATATCTCAGAAGACGACTTGCCCCCGGAGTATCTTCCACCTCCTGCCTATAATGAGTGTGTAAATAAATGTTATATGTAGATAGAGTGCAAATTATCTAGGTTTATAATTGGAAACCTGTAAAGTGTAAATAATAATGAAGATGTTTGAATAAAACCGTTTTGTTTGCAAATATTTAAAAATGTGTGTTTCCTTGTATAATAATGGAATTGGAATAAATTCATTTCATCCTGTTGATAGTGCACAAATTGCATTTAATTGCATCTATTTTTGTACGCGTTTTTTGTCATGTACCTTAAATTCACCACCAGCATTGTCGCAGTTGTTTGATATGTATATAGGTGGGCATAACTATGTTACATGGGCCTACCTACACACAAAAGTAGATTGAATGACGTCATTTTTCGAGCAAAGACTGCATCTGTGCTAACTGCTAACCAAGAAGAAAAGGGTTGCTTTATTGGAAAGATGGATTCTATGCCTATTTTTATGAGGCGACTTTTAAATTTCAAACTGAAACATATACAATAATTTCATAACAATACAGGCATTTAACAAATATTGCATCGCCTCAAAGGAAAACACCCGTAATATTATAAAGATGAATGAATTTCATACACACACTGTAAATTCTATGTAATGTATATTTTTAAAGCATATTGTAATATGCAATTTTAATATTTGTTAGTTTTTACTGCGTGCAATTGTGATTTGAAACACTAGTTAACCAATAGGTTTCTACTTACTCGATAACAATCATAACACAACTGAAAGATACAAATAACCTACGTAAAATAATATCAAACCAGTGAAATCTTTACAGTGATGGCATCCAAATACAACACAAAATTAAGTTTATCTAGTTGAATCATTTAACTTGAATGATTTTTACTTAACTAACTAGCTAATAAACAATTTTGCAATAAGAATTTTAAACACGAGTTGATGTACGTGTCAAATCAAATTATCATATTATGACCGATTCCTTCAATAAAGTATCATCCGCCTTGTGTATTTACATACCAGTATTAAAGTATGTTACTTTATAGTATTGAAACCCAAAAGTCATTGTCATAAAAATACAACCTTGTGTTTGTATGAATCTGTACGATTCCTTAAAACTTGTTTATTTGAGTTTAAGGTTGACAATGCTGAAGTAGAAAATCTACATGACTTCAGAAATAAGTCAGACTTTGAAAGGGCTGCCACATTTCCTCTCGTTGCAGTTTACATGAATTAACAACAAACACAAACTACATCTACTAAAATCAAATCTAGACAAATTTTTTAGTGAGTTTCACCTTACAGTAGAATCATTTTAGCATTTGACCGTGTTTCTAAAATAAAAAATGGCAACAAAATCCAACGCCGGCCACACCAATGCTTTGAAGTATTCCTTTGCGGGAAAAAAGGTGCTTATCACTGGAGGAGGACAAGGTAAGCACATTACAAAATATCTACAATAACTTTGCGAAAATATTCAACTATCGTCATTTGCCATTTTCGTTTTTATTAGGTTTGGGTCGCACATTAGCATCTAGACTCTACAAGGATGGCGCCCAAATTTTCATTTTGGAAAGGGATCCATTGTTAGTCCAGCAGTTGAGAAAGGATTTCCCAAACAGTAGAGTAGAAGTTGTAGATGTATCTCAATGGGCAGCAACGCAAAAAATAATTGAAGTTTTTGGACCCCTGGATTACTTGGTGAACAACGCTGGAATCAATGTTTATAAAGATTTTGTCGACGTTACTGAAGATGAAGTTGACAGAGTGATTAATGTTAACTTAAAATCTTTATTCTGTACGAGTCAGAGTGTCGCAAAAGCAATGATTGCTAATAAAATTTCTGGCACAATCGTCAACGTCGCTTCATTGGGAGGCCACGTTTCGACACCGGGGATGTCCATCTACAACACCACAAAGGCGGCTGTTATTATGTTCACGAAATGTCTTGCACGAGAATTGGGCAAGCACAACATTCGTTGCAATTCCATCTCTCCAACTATAATCAACACTCCACTTTTTCGACAGAACAAAGACAAAATTCCTGCTTTGGACGTAACCACTCCAAGAAGTCGACAGCCATTGATTGGGAAAAGGGAATTGGAAGAGGAGGAAGTTGTGGACGGAATTCTCTTCTTGTTAAGTCCTTTATCATCACTAATGACTGGAGCAGATTTACTAATTGATGGTGGTGTCACGGCTTGTTGAGTATTCCAAGAATTTTAACGAAATATATATTTTCGTGATCTTTTTATATGGGACAAAGTAAACTCTTTGGAATCCCCGCCTTTAAAAAGAAATTGTTTTTGAATATTTAATATTCCTTTGAAGAATTGTTTTCACAATCATATTATAAATCCACATAATAAAGCCCATCTTACCCTGGATAAAGTAAACTATATTTACAAAAAAGAGTTTTAGAGCAAATTGAGTTTACAAATTGTCTATCCACTCATGAATTTTGCATATTTTCACAAATCAAGTAATAATACAAGTGTAACTTGTTTCGATTCTCAGCAGCAAAAAAAAGCGGTGTACAAAAAGTGGTTAGTGGTACAGGTTGAAATATTCATGAGTAACCTTGAAAAAACCCGAACTCGTTGACCTCGTTGTTGAAAAGTTTTAAATTGTACTTATGTGTTTTCCTTGCATCTACATTTATGAATAATACCGGCAAACTTGTGGCTTTCGACTGCGACTTTCCTCTAACTCTAACCTTGGTATTGGCTTTTTCAAAATTTCAGCAAAACAAGCCGAAGCCTGATGTTGATTTTGTAACAGATACAAAAGAGCGACAGACTGGGAAAGAGCAGAGCAGTTACTTTATACAAGCCACAAACTTGTAACTAAAAGTAAAATAAATCATAACTTTTTATTATGGCCACATCTGCACTCGACAAAGGAAGTTTTGGGCATTCATTTGCCGGGAAAAGAATTTTGATCACTGGAGGAGGACAAGGTTTAGATCATTTCATTTAATAGGATTATTTATTTTGGAATTCCATTACAAAATATTAAATTTCGATTTTTTTCTCGAATCAAAACAGGAATTGGCCGAGCCATTGTTAAACGATTTTACAAAGAAGGAGCTGAAGTATTCGTGATAGAAAAGAATGCTTCATTAGTGGAGCAGCTTCGGAAAGAGTTTCCAAAAATAAGGGCGGAGGAGGGGGATGTTGCGCGGTGGAAGGAAACCCAGAAGATTATCGACGATTTTGGTCCAATGGACCATTTGGTAAATAATGCAGGCGTGGTCACGTTAAAAAGTTTTGTGGACGTTAGCGAAGACGAAGTTGACTGGATATTAGGTGTGAACCTGAAAGGCGTGCTTTGTGTCAGCCAGGCAGTAGCCAAAGGAATGATTGCCAATAAAATACACGGCACAATTGCTAATTTGGCCTCCATCGCAGGTCATGTTACATCTGACGGCACATCTTTGTATAGTACAAGCAAGGCTGGAGTTATCATGATCACGAAATCGCTTGCAAGAGAGTTGGGCAAGCACAATATTCGATGCAACTGCATTTCACCGACAGCAGTGAACACCGAGTTATATCAAGCCAACAAAAATTTTTTACCACCCCTTGATGACCCCAAAAATGTTTTGGGCAGACAGCCCTTGGCTGGCCAAAGGGTACTGGAAGAAACTGAAGTTGTGGATGGAATTGCATTCCTATTGAGTCCTTTGTCGTCCATGATGACGGGGGCGGACTTAGTTGTGGATGGAGGAATTCTGGCCTGCTAATTAACTGTGACCAAACTGATCCAACTGTGACCAAAATTTACATCTTGTTGTCATTTTAATTTGTTTTGTTACTTGTTCAAGTTAATTGGTTTATTCAAAGGATATTTTAAATTATTAGTCCTGAAAGTTTGGTTGGCCTCATGATATATTATCTTTATTATTGAACCAGATTTATTTGGGTAAATCATGAGTATATGATTTAATTTGTTTATAGTTATAATTGGCTCTGAAAATTTAATATTAATAAAAACAATCAAATTTAAGCAAGCAGACGCTTTCCTAAAAGTGTAACCTACACAGTATTGAAAATTGGAGATGCATATGCATATTATATATCTAATCTAACATGTTAACTAACATGAACACCATCTAATCTTTTACCTGGATTTAAGGCTTTTATGGATTTAAGAATTCGTAAATTTGGACTTACTAAATAACATACATACATTCAGTAAACTGTCTGTAATTCATGAAGTGGTGAATTTTCTCATTTAAATACATTCTACATATTATGTCAATTTAATTGGTTGAAAAACATACGTATCAGAGAATAGTAAAAGGAGGAAGTTATAGTTTATTTCGCAAATTAATTACCACTTAATCCGGAAGAATGATCGTAGTGCCCCGAGAATAAATTCTTTTTTCAGGACGACTAATTGTTTTCTGGACCACTATCCTTTTTCTGGATTACCATCTTTTTTCTGGACGGCCATTTTTTTTTTGACGACAATCTTTTTTAACGACAACCCTTTTTGGATGGCAATCTTTTTTTGATGACAATCTTTTTTTGACGACCATCCTTTTTCCACGGCCATATCGACGGTTGATTTTTTCAGGAAATGATTGACGAGAACGAAATAGCCTGAATATTTAAAAAAGTTTTTTGACGGACTTGGCAATGGTCTACCCAGAACCTTTTAAAACTGCCTTCAAGACTTTAGAAACGAGTGTCACTGTAGCGAATGTAAACAAAGAAGCAACAACTGAGATTTTTGTAAATATGATGCTTTTTAACCAACGGCTCTTTTAATGACCACCTACTTAAAAGCAAATATTTCAATTTTTTCGAAATTCACCTCGTATGCTATCCCTTAAAGAAAAATTAAGGGATACCATAGACGAAACCTGAAAGGTGACATATTACCGGATATTGAAATATTAGGAAATTAGTAAACCCGACTTTCACTGATTTCAATCCCGACAAAAGCTTACCAAATAATTAATTTTGACGGCTGCAAAAATGAGTTCTTGTTAACCTCGTGTTAATTTTCTTCGGTATCTATCTTTGCACTGCAACGTGTCAAATATATTTACCAAAATCAATAGAGTGAAATCAAGCCGAATGAAGTTATTCGGCAAAACAATACAAATTTATTATCTTTCTCTAATGCAATCTAAAAAAAAGAACGCAATTTAATTGTTGATATTATTAAA
>VYYJ01005918.1:0-10243 GCA_021029165.1 Cyphoderus albinus
CGTCGCGTTATATGTCAGAAAGGATTACCACTTTAGCCTACCACTGCCGCCATCACGTCATCCTCTCTCTCACTGAAATTAAGGAAAACTCAAAAGTCAGCATCAGAAGCAGTAAAAATTACATCATACAACAACAACAGCCAACACTACAGGGAAAATTTTCACTTTCAACTCGCAAACGCATACGACGAGAAAGCCTAGTGCAATGCGAGGAAGATTTTTATGATGGTACTTATCGCTATCGCACAATAAAACTCGTAGTTGCTCCATTTTCCTTTCTACTTATGTGTACAACGACCACGACCATTCACTGTATTGAATAAAGTGTACTCGACGTATGTTAAATATAAATAAATCTTATGTACTTTTGCGGAAAGTTTCCTTTTCGTGTAACTAACATGCCTAAAATGAAACTTAACCATGGTTCAAAATGTCTTGAATGGTAAGTGGCCAAGGACTGAAAAAAGTCCATACATCGAGCGAATGCGCTTAAAAATTTGATGTTGACCATCACAATGATCAAATACTGAAAGATAAGAAATTGAAAGCTCATTGTCCTTTAAAGTGAGTGGGTCAAGAAACGAGCGAGAAGGATCGCCTTTCACAACCTTTGACTAGCAAAGGTTTCAAGATACATCAAATTACATGGCGCTGGGTTGTTAGATTCTTTCACGTTCTACGTTACCGGTGTGACTCAGAAAATTGACATTGCACCAGATTATCACGATCGCCAAAAAAGACACGTAAATGACTACCAGGATGGTGCATTATTAGACGAAGAAAACTTGCAATTTCAGGAAGTTACTAAAGACATAAGATGATGATAACCGTTATTACTTGAAAGCAAAAGGCTGAACTTAACAGAAAGGAAAATTGATGGAATCCGTGATGTAAGAGAACCTAAAACATTCACCGCAGTGCTAGTATTTTTCTACCAAGTGGAGCTTAGCCACACGAATCCTCATGTACTCCATAAACTAGCTGAGTAACACCGCATCATTAAAGGAAGTGAATTTCCAGTCTGGTCCAGAGATTTATTTGCGGTCGGTTAGTCTTTCTGATGGGAAAAAGAAATTGGTCTGTAGAAAGTCGGAGTTTCTCCACCTCTTCTCCCATTTATTTGGCACTATCAAGAAATGAAAAGAACGCAATGACGAAACAATCAGAAAGTTGTATGGGTAGGTCTCAGGGCTAGGATTAAAATATCCTTTTAAGAAAAGTGACGAGACAAACAACGAAGGATGTGTAGCAACGTGTCTTGTTCAATCCTTCGTGGACTATATGTAAATAGGGCACTGGTGAGCTAACGGGAACGAGGTATTATATTTGAAGTTGATGAGAAATTGTAGTCACATTCCACTCTAGTTTCAAGGACTAGCCACAGTGCCTACGGCCAAGATGATATTGTACCATGACGTATAAGGTGATCCTGTTGTGATGCACAACATCCGAGAGTACATCACATCATCTATCCTTCGCTTCTTTGAGACTTTGTACATTCCCCTAATCGAAGTTGATGGTCTGAGGTGTAAAATAATGATATCTGCAAGCAAAGGTAGACCACGCCAGAAACAAGAATAAAAAGTAAATGGAGCAGTTTTGATCTACGCAGCGTTGCTCATAATAATCTTGCGGTTGTATGCAATTGTAGGAGAAAGTCGTATGGCATAATGATGATAAAATAACTCGTTCAACTTTTGCGGTCTGAAAATCGAGTAGAAGGAAAAAAGTAACATGCTCCTTATTATGATTGTGGTGGAGTGTGCATTTCTTTTCATGTTGCCATTTAATGTCACTCACTCAAAGTGACTTTCAAGTCACTGACTTAGTGCTCACTTTGTGTTATATTGAGGTAGTACCGAGCGAGCAAAACTGTTTTAGAATGCCACAGCACCGAGCTAGGATCCATTTCACAAGGCCTTTCTACACGCACGTAAGCTAACGACTACAACAATCATACAAACTCTTCTGATAAAAATAAAAATTGTACAAAGGAAAGCCGATTTAAGTTTTGTTTGTCGTCATCATCATCAGTCAGCCAGTTCACTTACTCTAACGCTTTATCCCAAGTTTTATGATCGCAGGAGATTTCCTTTTCTGGTTAAACATGACGGAATACAAATGCTACCTAACTTGCGCAATTTGTAGATAATAAGGAAATGGTAACCGGGAAATTCTTGTTTCTTAGAAATTTTGACATATGCCTTCTTTAAAGTTGTACTCTAGCACTCGAATTACTTGCAATTTTTAGTTTTCCAAAATAGGTCACATCACATCTATTGCAAGAGGCTTGCAAGTCACAAGTAACTTTTGTTTAGTTTATTTTAAGAAGAGAAATTCGAATTTTTTGCGCTATGAAGATAACCAGCTCCTCCTGGGTATATGTAACTAATTCAGCTAGGTCAAACTTTAACCGTGAGAAGTAACAAAAATTGTACTCTACTATGTATCTATTATTAAATTAAAATTGTAGTCACAGCAGGATTGAGTTAACACAATTCAAGTACTACAATCGCAATTTTTTGACACACAGAGTATTATTCATCTTCAACCAAGAAAGCCATCCTAGTCATGGCTTTTACATAGAAAAAGTAAGACAATGCGTCGTCTCCAACTAAGTTACCAACCTTTAACATGTATAATGCAAAACTATACAATAAGATCGTACGATAAACTTCTTAGCATGGTTTTCAAGTTCAATTTTCCGCGATCTAAACAATATAATTTTGTGTGCTCGGCCACTGGTAAATCCTTACAACCTTGAAACTTCTCTTGTCACTGACTTAAGAATTCTAAAGGAAAAAATAGAATGTCAGACTTTTTATCTCTGAAGATGAATAGAGATAATGATAAAGCTGTATCTCCGAACATTTTTTGTCCTTACTAAAAAAAACTGTTCGGGATTGGATAATAAGCAAGTTATAAATCTATATGTATGTATGTATTGTATAACTAGAAACTAAATGAGCAACACCATTAAAATAACAGTTCAGAACCCGCACATTCTCCTTTCACAGAATCTTCTTCTTCCGTTTTTTATTAAAAAAATTTAAAAAATTTTCACGATAAATATAAAATATGAAGATTGTAATAAAACATTTCTAAGCTCCAAACTTTTGCATTGTTTCGCCATTGATATTTTTGTCTTCGTTCTATGTACCAAATACCAAGTACGGTAGTAACAAGTATCAGAAAAGTGGGTACATACTACGTACGTGCTTGAGTCAAAGCATAACTCGTGTCATTTTTGTGACCTGATTTTTATCATTGAGACTTTACTACTAACAAGAGCTGGAACCGAGTGAATTCATTGCAAATGTACAAGACAATTTTCTTATTTTAATCTCATTTTCCTGATACACAATTCGAATTCGCACTGCATACTTTATTTTTAGGTATGCTTCACAGTAAAAACAGTGAAAGCGCTACAATGAGTTTCAGACAAGGGCGAAAATCTAAGTGAATGGATTCAGTATCTTTTAGAGCTCTACATTAAGAGAAAGTGTGAAAGTGAAGAGAGGGAGGAAATAGACATTATTTCTACAGATACAGCTGCAGACATACAAAAAATATTTCGCAAAGTTTCGCATGACAGGAAGTTTAGGTTGTGTAGTATTGCCGTTGCTAAAAAGCACCAAGGAAAAGAATTGTGGCAAGTTTCACGAGAAGAGAAAGAGCGAGAAAATGCATAATGGTTGAATATAAAGTGCACATTATTATTATTATGCCATGTCGTTAACCCACCACCACCACCGTCTCTTCCAGTGTATCAGAAAGGAAAGGTTGAAAACCTTTTTAGTTACAAACATGTGGTTATAAAGCTCACACACATGTATGTATATTTTAAGATGTGATGGGTAGCTGGAAAATGTTTGAAAAAGTTGGTATTTTATGTATTAAAGCATAGATTAGGGATTTTTTCTTTCTCCTTGTGAATCTCTTCGGCTCCAAATAAAAAAGACCTGCTGCTCAACACTAACAAAGATCAAGAGAGTTCCTCCTTCGCACCACGCCAGACCATGAGACCACCAACTTTTATTCACTGAACGCCGAGCTGCGGGTGAGCTAAGAGAGAACAAGATCCCAGAGAGTATTCAAAGCCTGCTCAATGTTTGCTTTGCATTGTTATATGACCCATTCTATATTTTCAAACTGTCAAGTCTGACCAAAGAATCTCTTGTTCTCTCTCTATTTCCTCTCCCTCTTGTCTCCTTTTCACTGATGATAGGAGTAGGACAACGAGGGGAGTAGAACAAGTATGAATTTTATAAATCGGGTTTGTCTACCATTACTTTTCACAAAAGCTTCCTTGTTTTTCCCTGCATATAATATTCCATTATATTCATCCTATCATTGTAAGTTTTTTGCAACAAAATAAAATGTTGAAAATGCAGACTATTAGGTACAACATAACAACCCCGACTATCATCACATTTTACTAGTTGGTCATGTAGATTGATATATGTGTCTTATGTAGGGGTTATATCTCCCATTGTCTCCTTTTTGCGCTCTTTTTCTTGTTTGCTGATCTCGCTTTGTTTTCTTTCTTTGTATCATATGTGTTTAACGCAGTTGGTACAGCAATGTATACTCCAACAACTTTGCAATTTTTATGCATTCTTTCTTTACTTACTTTGTACTTTCGCCTCTACTTGTTTTCCTAGTCAGAATGTAGTGATGTCACTGGCTGAACTGTTTGTCCCTTACTAAATACGACTACACAACAGACAATACAAGTTTACATTGCATAATAAATTGAAAGTAGGCAATGCATTTGTGTGTAGGTTAAGTATATAAAAGGTAATTGTAAGTAAATATGTAACTTCTATTACTTCGCTACATGACATTAGTTCATACACGGGTTATTAGTTATTATTATTACTTATTGCTGACTGCTACTATTGTAGACATTAAAATAACATACTGAAAGGGAAAGCAGTGTCGGTAGGTGGAATTTTTATGGTGCTTTGCTAGTTTTAGGTAGTTTCCTGGAAGACTTCTACACAGTAATTCGTGATCTTAAGATTGCCTTTTTCATCTTCCTTTATTTGCTTTTATTGTTGTGAGAAAAGTAAAATGGTCTGGTTACGTTAAAGTAAGAGCAAGCACTTTACTGGTGGAGTACATAAAAATGCAAATTTGCCTCCGACTCTCTTCAAGTAATGCACAGAAGGGAAACTTTAGGAACTGTATTTATTATTGCGCGTTCCATAACAAGGCTACAGTTTGTAGAATTTACAAGTATAGCCTACACATATCTGGTAGTCTATATAAAGTATTCAAGAAATTATACGGGCGACACGATTTGCATAATACACGGGGTGAGTGTATGTACTCGCTTTGTGATACGACCGTATATCTCCTTTTGATAAGTCATGTCACCTTTTCATCATTAAGTGTTCATCTTTGTGTAGTGGGTTGGATTAAATTAGTTATTTAGAACCAGACAGTGGGTTAAAGAATACTGGCAAGGTCAGCCTTCATAACGCATGGCAGGTTTTGTGTGATTGTTGTTTGGTATGGCTTTCAAAAAGAAGTTTTCGGTATAAGGCTAGGTTCTAATATTGAAATACCAATTTTATTATAGATATGTTATTGCACGAGTTCTTTTTTGTTGTCAACGTTCAAGGGTGGTGTACATGGCACATGAAAACACAAGTCAAGCGTAAGGATTTTAAATCTTCTTACACATTAAATCCTTTTGTATTCAAATTCTCTAACAAGAAATTCTACAAAGCTCCTTTAGATCTCTGTTGCTTTTATTGTATTTGAAAAGTTGTTGGATAGGCCATGTGTTGGCTTTACATAAACAAGTTGAAACAGAAGGTCTAAAAATATTTTTATTATTAATATTACTAAACATTTTACTAGCATATTCCGAAGAGGTGGGGGCAATAAACTAGCTGCTTGTGACCAGTCAATATTTACGAATATATACGAAGAAAAGTTTGGAAAACTGGGGAAGCTTTGTTCCTCTAATAATAAAAACCCTTTGTAATTCTTTCGAAAAATCTGAATTTACTTAATACAATATTTTAGTTCTATTATTAACCTAACCGTCCTTGATGGTACCTCTGGTTTGTAGTTCGCTGAATCTCTGAAACATTGTCCTATCAACCGCTCATGGATGTCCACTTTTTAAAATGTTTAAGAATGCGTATTTTATGGTTTCCTGGTTTGTTTTTGTGCAAGAATAGCTTATTTCATGAATCATATTATTGAACGAATTGTAGTTTACATATTTATTTTTAAAGACTTGGTATTTAAAACAACTTTGAGTAGAAATTGAATTTGCCTAACGTTTTCATGGTGTAAGTATCTTGGAGTACAAAAAAGAAGAAAACTTTCTCCTACTTTGAGCCTGCCAATCCACATCACAGCAATCACCGTCAAAACCGCTACCGCAAATTTAACATGATAAAATGTGACGGCTGAGATTTCAAAGTAAAGCAGAAGTTAAATACGGAAGAGTGAGTTTAGTCAGTTATTATGAGGCTATATACCTATTTACAATATAAGTGAGCTTGTGAATAATAATAAATGTGTGTGTGTGAAGTGTGCAAGAACACTACAGCTTTAGATCTAGCATTGTCAACTTTTCTTGCTGAGGCATCAGCAGCAAAAGCAATGGTAGCTTTGCGTAGTACATCCGCATCGTAGTAATCTTTTCGACAAATAAAGACAGTCAAGAGTCAGAAGGAGGATTTTATTTGTATTACTCCATACTCCGGGATTGGTCTGTAGCGGGAGGAAGCTATGAACTTCTTGACTCCTGAGTTATCAACTCAGGCTGATCTAAGCTGCCATGAGTGCCATGCTAGGGAACAAAAATATTTACCGACTGGAAAGAACAGGAGGACAAGTATTTATTTATTCAGTTTTCGTTTTAACTAGTTTATCCTGAACGTGCACTGGACTTGCAAAATGACATAATGCAAAAATGGTTTCTGTTGCATGCACGAATTGCCTGATCTCGCAAATTCACGATCACGATCATTCATTATATTTTCTTTATTTGCCAATTCGGATACGGAATCTCTTACATATTACCCAGTTTCACTTTTGTAGGTATGTGCATTTATTTGTGCATGACTCAAGAATCGGTCGTGTTTGAAATCTCGCTTTCTGCTTTTCGTATTTTAAATGAGCTTGGAGCTTTTACTTTTAAATGGAATATGGTAGCGTCTGTCTTTCTTTAAAACTTTCTTTTACTGCGGTAAAATTTCTCGGAATCACTCATCCTGTTAGTTGATAGTTATGCAATTGTATGCTTCCCTATAGATTGAAAATACAGCAAACTCTCATATTTTGTAGTTTGGTAAACTATTTTAATACAAGCAATACAGTAGCCCAAAAGTATCTCAGTACTTGAGAAACTAATATTTTAAATTCCAAATCATTACAAACCCTTCACTTGTCTCACCTGCTTCATGCTATGTGACATAAATTGACAACAATGTTACCTGGCACGGGACAAACTGTTGTGTAACGCTTTTCCATGAATTGTACAGACGTCTGGATCCAAACCCAAGACTAAAAGTTTCCTTTTGCTATATTACTTAAGAGTTTTCCGAGAGACGAAAAGTAAGAAAAAAGAACATGGCAAATTTGAAGAAGACAAGATAAATATTGAATCTGACGAGCCAACTTAGTCTTCCAACAAAAAGGGGAAGCCAGCCAGTCTGGCTTCAACTGGCCTTGCTTATTAATGTGACTAAGCTCATACTCATATATTATTTGCTATCATACTGTAAAAGTATAAATTCGGTTATGGGGCACAATATGAGTGTGATACAGAAAAAATCCGTAGGATTCGGTACCCACCTACACAAAGTTAGTCTGTAAAGTTCGTGAAGCGGAGGAAAATATTTAAAATCAAGTTTCCAAAACACTGTTAAAGGGAAGATAATAAGAGAAGAGAGCGCATAATCTTTTATGGATATGGATCCAAAATGCTGACTGGTACAATAGATATTGTATATTGTAGTACAAATATAAAATAAGTTATAAAAGCCGACTCGACCGTCTGTGCTTTCCATTTTTCGGCTTAACGTTAGTCATCTTTGCCAAACTTAAGCTTGCCTGTCCGTCCCTGTCCAACAATCCAACAAGAATTTAAACTCTTGGAAGTGGTCTGGTATATCTTCCAAACTATTTCCAAATGCAATCCATTTTGTGTCTGCTTAAGCCATGTTACTTCTCACGGACATTCGGAGAGTTGCAAAAAATCCTAAATAATGCAACTTTCATATTAAAATAAATTGTGGGAGAGGGAAATGAAGATTGTATTTTTCGGGTGCTGAATAAGTCAATCTTTTGTTGCTCACTTCGTCAAAATAAATGTAGAACAAATTGAAGTGAATAGTGAAAGCTTTGCGATAATTTGGATTACGTTGAAATGTACACTGAAGTAAACTTCAATTTATATTACATAAACGAGCAGTTAGTAGTACTACTTGAGTTATCAAGTAGCTAGAAGATTGGCAATAGCTTTCACAAGTCATTACAATAATCCATTAACTTATTCATATTTCATAATCTTTTTAACAAACAAACGGTTTAAAGGGTTTTACAATTCAGTGCCATGGATTACAGGTGAAGTACTTTTCGTTCAAGTTCTTACGTAATGCATGAATTCCTAATCCCACCACAATCCTACAGAAATTATTGTTAGCACTCCTCCAATTAATAGCTGCTATTATCATGATTATTGTCAGCAAATAAATATTCTCTTAATTTCGAGTTGATCAGTTTAAACATTCTTATTGCAACAGCAAATTGAATGATATTGTAAATGACACAGATTGCAATAATGACGAGCGGCTTAAGTGCTCTAATCGATATGATTTAATTTCACAGCATTCAGACAGACAGGCAAGGGGATGGTATTAACGTAAAAGTATGTATTTAATCGATTTAGAAAGCGAAACGACCACAAGTAATATGAAATGAAATGATTGCATCTGGAAGTGAAATGGGCATGAGACCGCGTGTGCGATGACACGTGAAGCCAATGAAATTACAATCCATGGCTGCTTATGCAATTTTCCGGAGTCACTTGTAAGTCTTCAACCGGCCATATTGCTATTCGTTTGTTAAAGCTGACAAAATTGAAAATTTTAAAAGTCAAATTCACCTCCAACTTGTTGGTGTATTTAAATGAGAGCCAGTCAGCAACCCAAAACTGTTTGTGGTTCAGGCGAAAATCCTAAAATCTAATGAAGCAAAATCTCTCTCTTTGGATACCTCTTCTTGTTCATATGAAATTGTTGCTCTCTCAACAGGAGAAAAGGTAGAAAAACGATGAGGGGAAGAGCTCATTGCAACCATGTTCGAGCTGTTGACTGTATTAAAATATCATGGAACGATAACGTTGATTGAAGTTGCCAAACAGTAATCTCAGTGTTTTACATGCTATGTTGGTTGCAAAAAATAATGTCCTATAGACCCAGAACCCAAAACCGCACGGTAATACTATCCCTTTGAAACACAGAGTGGCTTACTATGCAAATGAATCGATGACGCGAGAGTACCTCACTTTTCCTTTTATTTTCTATCCACATTTTAATATCGCTAGTTGAAATTTATGAAAAATTTGAGCCTGCTGAAGGGTATGAACCGTTAAAAAATTTGGCTTGCAGATTATTTCCAATAACGGAATAACTGTATCTATTAAATCGCATAATGGATATGGTACGTTAGTCATAGTACCAATAGTTGAAAAACAGAATTTCTCCTATTAAGTAGTAGGGTTTTAAATGAAAGATTTTTTTTTCATCCTCTATTTGCGTTGCTGGTGATGCTAACAACTTATTGAAAGTGTGTCGAAAATGGAATGTTTTCAGAAACTCTTTTTCCTGAGATATAAAAGTATCCTTTGATACATAGTAAGTAACTTGGAGAAAGCGGACGGCAGCTTTCTTTACTCATAAAACGATGGTTCAGATCAACAAAATGCAATATGAAGGAATCCTTCAAACTCTGAAGTTGAATAAAAACTTGGTTACTTGCTGGTTATAATCATCAGGACAGGATACGAATTTGGTGAAGCAAGTCGAAATAAAGGAGTTTTACCATAGATAACGGAGAAAGTAAACTGTTCCATTAATGCTCTTTATTCCGGTAAGAATGTTTTTGAGTTTCTGCGACATCCTATCTGGGGAATCTATTCCAAGTGTAGACATAAAATGCATTATGCTAATTCGAAAAACGGGGGCCGTACAGCGGAGAAATTATGGATGAT
>VYYJ01005919.1:0-10242 GCA_021029165.1 Cyphoderus albinus
GAGCGTATCGATCGCAAAGTCCTTCCCCTTGTGGTCTTGGCATTAAGAGAACTTGCCATCGGCAAAAGAAAATCCCAAAAATTAGTTCTAATTCCAAGTAAATTATACATGAATAAGGCCGATTTTCTAGACATAGATAACAAGACGACTAAAGACGCCTATAGTGGAATAAAAATATCAGTAAACTACCAAAGAAGACCAAATATTTATATTAGTCGTAATGTTGATGCGGAGTAGTTAAAATTGTCTCATTGCTATTAAATAATGTTCAAACACTAAACGAAAACAAACAAAATGCCTACTTTTTAAAATCAACTTAATGAGCTTCCTTCGTGTGTGCTTCTGATTTGAATGCAATGTCATTTATTGGTTTGTCGCCACCCTAACTGCACTCGAAATTTGCTGACTGTCTGGATTTGATAGCCCATGTTTGATCTGCATTATTTATTTCTTCGTTCTTGTCACATAATTGTAATTGCTATAAAAATGAAAATATGGACCATATATCACAACTATAAAAATGTCGCATCGAAATTCTGGAAGTGACGAGTAAGCAATATTATAAAAACAGAAAAAAATTATTGTGTCTTGACATCTGTAAACAAATGAGCAAACTTTAGCCTTTTTACAAAACAAAAACCAAATTACATGAACTGTGTGCACAGCAGACCATATTTTGATAGCTGGTGTCTAGCAAGGAGAAACTTTTACAAAGCAATTTTATTTAATTAATGTGACATACCTAAACGAAGTTTGTGCCGTGATGAAAGACCTAATCTTTTGATTTCAGTTTCGTAGATAACTAAATTAATACAAAAGAAAATGTCGTGGGTTGATTTCAATCCGTGGAACGAACATTGAAGTGCTCTACCAAATCCTAATTATTTTCTGAGTATCATCGCCTTAAACATTGTTTAGCTCTCGGCTCTCACGTAGATAGAAATACCTCGTAAAAACCCAATTAAGCATATTAACATGTACCACTCACACGCAACAGTTTATTTTGGTCCACTTCAAATAACCAAAGAAGAAAGGACAATGTAATTAGATACTGTGGGTCTGAATTTGAGAGGTAAAAATCATTGAAACGGTCTTATTCAAATATTTTGCCATAATACGGAAAAACAGTTTTTGGAAAAACTCTTTTTATCGATTAGCGTCACACACTCACCAGGCTATTTTTATTACCAGGTGCACATAAAAGCACAAGGATTGAGAGAACCCACCACCCACCACCGCGTACTGTCACCATTCTTCATTCACGTCAACGAGATCATATCGTCATGAATGAGTGAACTTTTAAGGTCAAATCTCATTCTTTGTGTGCTCGAACTAGCAGGTACTAGGAATTCTAAAAATATCAACTATTTTAATGATAAAAATATCAAGCCCTTACAAAAATGACATCACCGGCAGAAGAATCAACAAGCAAGAAGGAAACATGAACCAGCAGCTGTTGCAGCTATTAACATGGTCTGCTCTGACATGAGTCAACCAACCATAAAAATGGAGAAAGGATGCCAGTAAAAAGATAATAAGATTGAGTTGTTACAAGTTCGTTACACAAGCCATTTAATTACACGATCATGCACGCTGAGAGCATTTATTTAACGATTGGTTGTTATTATTATCACCAAAGAAGACTAAATTTCTCCGTGTCTAAGTCGTCTTTCTATAGCGCTGAACAGTTGAGCTTTTACCTTACCAAACTTAGACTCGACTCCACTAATGATAACTTTTAAAACAAAGCCTCCCATCTAATGCACGAAAGTAATAAGGCATACAAAAGTGTGGAGATTTCTATCTGAATAAAGTTAAGAATAGAAGCTCACGATTTAATGCCCTCTTCCAAGAGTAAGTCGTATTAGAAAACATGCTCTTTCCATCTCACTCCTCCGCTTCACTGCCATCAATGCTTGCTGAGGTTTTTCCGCTCGACTGCTTTCCACAACTTCAAGAGGACATTTGGCCTGTATGTTGTAGAAAGAGAAAGTGGTTCTCTGGGAAAGTATTGCCCTCACCAAAGAACACCAGCAGAAAGCTACTCTCCACGACCACATGATCTCTCGAGTCAAGTAAAAGCTAAGTGAATGAATTGATTAAACGTAAGTACAACCGCCGTGGATGTAAACATTTCCTTTTTTAAAGCAGAAAGAAAAAGTGTGCCGAGACTGAAACAATGTATAGGCAGCCGGGTATGTATGAGTAGTCTTTACTTTCATATTTTTCTGGAGTGCTCCACATTTCATCACAGACGGAGCATAAATATTCGTCTTACTAAGAAAGCGAGTTCCCTTTTCTCAGATGAAATTATTTGTTATACAAATTCAACGATAAGATATATCGACATGTGGGAAATGGAGAGCTCATTGGGATTTGGGATGAGAGCAAGAGGAACTGACTCCTTCGTAAAAGTAAACCCAAAAACTAATCCGTCGCAGTTTTTTGAGGTGGTGGGTGACTTAAGACACCAAATCTTTCTTTCCTTACATCAACAACAACAACAACCTACTTAATATTAGTTTGCCATCCTTTTTGTATGACGAAGAAATGTCTTCTCAAGAAGAAAATAAAAATGATGACAGGAGAGAAGTAGAGAAAATATCTTGTTAGGTACCAACCAGAAGTGTATATTATGCTTTTGTAAGCCACTAGCCTGAGCATAATACATAGAAAACTTTTTCGTAGTGCAGAGTGACGGAGTAAACTCGGAGTTGAGATGTGTATTCGTTCAGCCGTTCAACCTTTCACATTTTTTATTTCAAAAAGGAGGACGAGTATCATATTATTCCAATTCACATTTCCACATTGAAGAAAGAGTTTGGAATGCAGCAGGCCGAAAATGGGGGCAAGAAAGTTCCAAGTCGTGTTACATTAACATCTCATTCAAGCAACCTTTACGGGTTTTTTAAAACGGCGTGTCAGGTAAGAAAATAGTTATCGTATGAGTCAGCTTCGGATCTGTTAAGCATTTTCCATTGCTTCTCAAAAGCAATATACGCGCGCAGTAAGATGACTCCAGCCTCCAGCTACCATGGATGAATGCGATCATACATGATCGTGCATCTATGATTTCTTCAGGTTCCTATGTACATTCAACTTCTTGTGTATAGTTAAAAGTTTATTTCTTTTTCATTAATGTATAAATTTTCTTTCGGTAAAGGTAAGATTTTAGGGTATATTCTAAAGAAAAGAGAAGGAATTTGCGAAGAAAATTTCTCATCAGAAATAAGAACACTCCGTTTTGTATAATAATGCATGTTTAATGTGCCAGCATTTTTACACCATTCTTTTATGAGGTAAAAATGTGCCTTTTGGCTGTCATTTTTACCTCACCCACTTCCTTTCATACAACGTGAATTATAATGGAAATCGAATTTATATAAAGGCATAGTTCACTTATACACTTTGCATTGAAATAAAAATTCATTTGTATAAACAAAACCCTGGTTGAAAATATAAAAGAATATTTCGAAGAAATGTTCTTATCAAATAATACACATGAGTGCAGTCAGTTGAGTCAGTTTTGTCTCAAACTGTTTTCATTTAATTGTACTCTGTAAAAAAATCATCTTAAAAAGGAGTTGAACGTACAATCAGAACCAAAACTGGAAGTTTTCAACAACAGTAACTGTTTAAAATTAAATCGATCCCGTTTTCTTTACATTTATTTACTTTGCATCCGTTCCTTATTTAATTTCCCTTTTAAGAAAAGAAACCATGCGCCTTCATTCTAATTAAGTCCATTTTCTACACCAAAATTGTAGAGACTTGTCAGTCTTTCCTTCACTTTAGTCAAAACTGGCTCCAGGGGAGACGACGAGCAGAAAACCATTTTGTGTGCTCGTTTAGAAGCAAAACGTAGCCCTGGAGCGCAAAAACAGAAGTCCTCGGGATACCACCTATTTTAATAGTATAAGATGTATTGTAATATCCATAAGTACCCAAACCGAACTCAGTTTGGTCACTAACTCACTATTCAGACATGGGTAGATATTTTTAAGGTATATTATATACCGTATTTATATATAAAAGGAACAGAGCGTTGGTGACACATTAAGTAAAAAGTGAGTTGTGGAGCAAACAAAAACATTGAATAATACTTCTGGTTACAGAAATAGACACATACCTTTTCGTACTTTTCATGCTAGAAGTACTTTCTGTCACCACTTGCATAAAACTTTATTTTGGATTCGTCACAAATACACAAATTGCAGTAACACAATCAGAAGATACATAACATCTTCAGGTGGACATTATGAAGACGAATGTAGCAAGGACGACATTATGGAAGGGCCGGGGCATATTGTTAGGCACAATAAATGGATCTATGTAGAAGTTTTCTTATTAATTTCTTTACAAGCAAGGAGGAGAAACTGGTAAAGCCTAAGGAACAATTCTAAATCTGCAATACAAAGGAGAGACTACGTATATGTAAGTATTTTAAGCAAAATATAATGTAAAAACAACAAGTAGCTAATATGTAACAGCATTGGGCTGTTTACGTTTTGTTGGTTGAAGGCTCCGTTTCCCTCTGCATTAATATAATTCATGAAAGAGGTATTTTGACATCTTCAGGGGAAGGACGAATGGAGACAATAAGAGAGAAACATTATCAACTTGTGCTCAACTTCTATTTTCACTCCGTTGTGTATTCCATTTAACTAATTACTTTCTTGCGTTGTTGCTTGTTTTCTTTGTCTCTGGTTGTTAGTACAAAGAGTTCTAGAGAGGAAAGTTCTTTCACTTATTTTCCCTTCCAGCGAAAAGAGTAAAAGAAATCAGTTCGCAAGTTTTATAGAGGGGCAGACGGGCGAAAACACTTGGTTCGATATCGACTGCTTCCACAAGAAGCACAAACTTGTATCGAATTCAACTTTATTTCATTTCAATGAACATACGGCATCCGTAATGTATGCCACCTACGTAAAAGCACAGATCGTAAATACGTCTGTCGAATTTGTTCCTCACATTAATCCGCTAACAAGCTGCATCGAATTGGACATCTTCATCATTTGCTCTTGATAGGAGCAAAAAGTCTCGTGTAAATAAATATAGATGCTAGTGAAATGTCTGGTGAAACTTATTGCGTTTTACTAAGGACGTAGAAGGAAACTACTAAAAAATCCGACCCATTCATCTTTTCCACTGAGACTGATCAATACGACATGCCAATTGCTTCCAGTTGTGTATGCATTTATTGTCGTTTTCCTCTACCTCTAGCAAAAGCCCACAAGCGAGCGGCAGAGGATGGAAGATGGAAGGAGAAGAATGATAATATATCGAAAATAACTGATACATTGTATTTTGACACCATTTTTCTACATCTATATTTTATGTAGTGTATCAGATATTTGTATTCACAATTTAGATATAAAACCAAATGCCTTTTTGTTATCCACATAGACAATGGAAAAAGAGAGAAATCGTACTTGTATTTATCATTCATGTGCCATTTACAAGGAAGGATATGAACATGTATCCATTTGTACAAAACTGGGTCACATTTGTCTGCAATATTTTTTTTCGCTAACATCATCGCTCCACTGATTCTCCAGCTTGTACAAAGTACGACTACTTGTAGTGTTTTGAGCCCAAAGGCAGTTCAGTTAACTTAAGCGAAAAGCCAAAGTTACTTCTAAAAAAACCTAATGAATACACAATAGGCGGTCGCTGTTTTGCTCTTCTTTTTAGTTTTACTTCTTCCGCCGTGGATGTTATTACAATTTGCAGCAACTATTCGCACAGATTGTTATTTTTGTCCCCGTTTTTACTTCTGTCATCAACATAATCATATGCTATCATTTTCATCTATGAGCATTTCGTTCCTCAAAACGAGCTCGTTTCCGGCTTCTTCAGATGCCTATACAGTGGCATCGCTCTGCTTTTTGCCAAAAGGGATGTGAGCACTAAAAGTTTGGGCAAAGATACTCAGTATCTCATGAATTTTACAGTACTTTCAAGTGGCACTCCTTTGTCCAAACCTAAACTGTAAAATCTGCGTGTTCTTCACAGTTTTCCAGAAAAAGTACTTACATTAGACGGAGGAAGATTGAAAGAAAAGACATATCAAAGGGCAAAAACTTGCTTCCGGTTAATGCTCTCCACGACTGTTGAATCTGTGGATTTTGAGGTGCTTGAGCTTCCGCTATGGTGGTGGTCCCTACACAGTGTAGGCTACACTAATTGTAGTCCCACACATTATGAATAATTGTCTCATACTTCTATTTTATCAATAAACAGTTGGTGCTGGTGCTACAATTAACAGTGAAATTTATTCGTTATATGACGTATCAAGTTTACTTATAGCAAAATTATTTCCTGTCTGCTCATGAAATGTTTTTGAATAGCATCAAACAGTAATTTAATTATTTTCATTGTTTACTTGAAGTTGTAACATGATAAATAAAATTGCCCAAAGAGAAGGAGAAGTGATTTAGTAATTTATCAGCCATTTTAATAAGCTTCTATCTAACTTTTTATCTAATTAAGTATATCCAATGAATGATATATATTCTGAATTAACTGGATATTGACCCTTTATTTGATATGTTGGGCGGTCCAGTCAAAAATTAAACTATAACATTATGAATAAAAACTAGAATAAAGATTAGAGCAAATATGTAAATTATAAATATATGTATTTAAAAGTGAAAAATAAAGAAGTACAAATGCAATACCCACAGTATATTGTAAGCAAATTCTACATTGCTCATATGTTGCTTACTACTTTCAAAAAGGAAGATCTACTGGTTGCATTATAGTTACGTACTGTACTTTAATCAGAGAGATTTCTGTATTAGAAAAGTTCGGTTTCAAAGAACATGTACAAATGTCACAAAATTTCACCGAGAAAATAATCTTATAAAAAGAATATCAGGAGGCTTTAACTTTCTTTGAACTTCATCATTTTTATTTGCTATTTTGTGCATTTGAGAGGTGGTTTGGTTTAGAATGGGAAAGGTAGCAGTAAAGCATTGTGGTTAAGGAGCTGCCTTCTTATTTGAACTGTAATGTGGAGAACCGAGTAATGCCTAGAAACTAGTAACTTTTATGCAACATTCTACACAACAGTGGTTTCTATCATTTGCTTGTATAAAGCTAACATCTTCCTTTGCAATTTTTGAATACGTCTGCGTCTTATTATTACGCCTCTGCTGTAACTGCAGTATTTTTTCACTTAACCAAGCACATGTCTGAGTTAGACTTTTCGTTGGCGGTTTTGTGCACTTACGCATAAAATCAACAAACGTTGAAAAAATAAAGCAAGTTCGGTCCAACCATGACCTTATTGCAACTTGCAATACAAGAATCAGAATATTCGTATACAGTATTTTTTTTGAATTTGTACTCTATGAAAAAGGTACTTTACAGTACTGAGAGATGTGCTAAGTATAAAATTATTTAATCCTACCAAAAAATTTCCTTTGTCTACTTTCATTAAACTCCTAACTTTATGAAACTTTTGTCTAATCGTAGTATTAAGCAACTAATTAAGAAATAATATTAAACAGGTATTAACAGTACTATCACACACAATTCAATATTCTTAACTGAACCAACGTTCTGTGATGTCTTTCATACAGGAAGAATCCAAATGTATAACTTAATAAATCATCAAGTCGCTGACATTGCTGTTTGTTACCATATTTTGGCATACTTATTTTACTTCTCTTTTTCGGCACTGCTGGAGGCAAAGCTTTAGAATTATCAGAGACGTGATCATGATAAAGGTAAAAGTAATGCAAAAAAACTGTTGTAAGAGAAAATCACTCACTCAGTCAGTAGGTTTAAAATTCATTTAAAGGCTACCATAGCTTTTTCCTGCAAATTGAATTTTTAAGCCCTGCAAAATGATTGGGCTTGTGTATTTGTATTGGTTAAATGTAAATACTAACACAATCATTTAAAATTTGTAATCCATATTGACCGATATTAACCGGTATTAACTCTTTCTATAAACGTTCGTGGTATTCACATCTTTTTTCTATTGTACAAATGTTTTCGTTCGGATTTTATTTTTGCTCACACATGTACGTCTACTGTGCTTAATACAAAAATGATAAACTTTCATAAAGACTAAATGGAAGCATCCAACTTATCGCCAAAGAGGGATGTTCAGTGGATTGTTATTCGAACACACAGCAGCAAATAAATTGTTAAGCTTCCGTGCGTATGAGTCTTATAGAATGAATGACTGCTAATCATTCGATATGATGATTTATCGTCTCCGCCTGTTTATGTATGAAACTATACACATCCATCACGTCTACGTGCCTCTACGTTTCCTCAAACCACTTAGAAGAAAACTTGTTCCTGCTAAACGTGCTTTCCATTAGATATGCCTTCATCGAATGATAAAAAGTCCGTTGTTGTTTGCCTGTAAGTCTTCTTAAAAAGGATAGTATGTAGTAATGTAGCGTTAGAAAGTTGGAGGATGAACAGAGAAAGATGCAACCTAAGAGCTAACCATCACAAAGAGACGACGGGAGATCGCGACGAAAGAAAGCGGAGTTTATAAACGCATGAGAATATTGATATCTTCATATTAATACCGCAAGTGAAGACTGTTCTTTGTTGTTGTTGCTGCTGCTGCTGCGAAATAATAATGCATCTGATGTGAGAGATTTACCCGGCAGGCTAAAAACTGAGACTGACTTAACAAATTTCCTGCTTGATGGTGGAAGAAAAGTGGTAGTTGGAATGTAGCAGCGGATGAGGAGAAACATGATCCGATTACCGTGAGACTACTCCTACTTTCTTGAACCAAAAACCAACATTTTCATCCATTAGTAGAGAGAAGAACTGCGCCGTATTACTTGCATCGTATCAAAGCAAGAAAGATGAAACAAATTCCTTCTTGATAACAGAGGACTGTAAACACTTTGAATTTTGAATATGTACACGGAAAACTATTGTACAAGTAAAAATATCGATCTTGTTGTGTTTATCTGCACAGAAATCTAAATCTGCATAAGCAAGCAGCATGCACTGGATGAATTGCATTCATTTATTCTTATGGACTGGAACATAATGAAAATGGTTACATTATATAACAGCGTTGTATGAATTTCGGAAACCGACTACATTAACACAATCTTGTTTATGGGCTGTAGAAAGTGTTTCGTTTAAATCTCCTCTTTACAACAAATAAAGATCCTTATATATTATTTTTCCATGCAAAAAGATATTTACTTTCTTTTCTCGTTCAGTTGCAGACGCTAAAATTATAGTACAGGGTAAGTTTATGGAGCTCTGTACTGGTTAGTAACTATAAGTGTACACATGCATATGATTTGCTGCTACTTAAGTTTTATTGGAGAAAAGTATTTTAATTGGCGGAAGGTTATAATAGTGGTGGCAGATTCTAAAAATAAGTAGTGTTTGTGGAATAGTTGCTCTACTAATAATAGTGGCAGTAAATAGCTGAAATGGGCTTTTACAATTTACTTTGTCAGAGAAACCACTTTTACTGGACACCGCCAATTCGTCCAAGCCTCGTGCTAAATTCCCCTCTGCGAATGAAGCAAAAAATAGGATATGGTTTGTGAAAAGCAGAATACGAACCATGCTGAAGTTGAGTGAAGGACGACAAGCTGAAAGGATGTGAAAGGCGAAACAATTTTTTGTCATAATGTCTGCTTAATCCTGTTGCAAGAAGATTATAACATTTTATATCTCTGCAACATGAATTCAACAATTTATAAATATATATGTATATTAACACGAAAAAAGTGAAAAGTAAGTTTCAGGGTATTCATGTGGCTTTATAAAACCAAAGTTTACTTTCACACATGAGGAGAACCTGTCCATTTCAAGTCCTGTCCAATTCATTTACTCCTCTACATATGTACTTTACAATTCGCAATGTTGAATACTGCATAGTCCCATTTTGTGGATTTTCTGTACCAACTATGCAGGCTCTATAGTAATAGCTACATTTTCAGGGATGGCGAAAAGATGCCTACACCAATATTCCATCCAACGTGACAGAATATTCGATAGTTGTTCATCCTAAGTCTTGATATCCTCTTATCTAGCGTTCACATAAACTAGCAAAATAAAGCAGAAAAGTCGAGGCTTTTGGAATACCGAATCCATTGATTTCGGTTTGACAGCAATTTTCATGCGGTTAATAGTGGGTGACTCCAGTTTTGTTTTGCGTCTCTTTTTACTTCAATTCATAATATACCAAGCCGTCATACGTTCGTCCATTGACTTCCTTCGCTATTGCGTATTGCG
>VYYJ01005920.1:0-10240 GCA_021029165.1 Cyphoderus albinus
ATGCAATTGAAAAACGCAATAATTTGACTTCGAAGTCAAAAAGGTAATGGTTAGTAAAAGTCGAAAAATGGTAGCTACGTTTTTAATGGATTTTCAATCCTTTCTCAATCTTTTTTTCTCTCTGCTCAAAATCCGCTTTTGTTACTTTCTTTGACAATTTTCAGACAATGAGTTTCAAACTGAATAACTCAAAAATCCCATGATCATGATCATGACCAAGGTACTGTAATACATATAAATATGACAATGTGACTCTGAAAGGGTAAACCGTTCATTTTTTCTTCCTAACAATGCAATGGAATGTATTACCGGATTGTGGCTGACTGACAAAGATAATTGAAGCTGTAAGTAATAGCTGTGTAGACCTGGGCGTCACAACAAAACTCGAGATGAAAACCGTTTTCGTTTTCAATTCACCACACTTCTCCATCCACCTCTTTTTTCCTTGTAATGTTTCAAGAGCTGGAGCGTTTTCACATTGTCTCCTTTACTTGACTTTCGAAACTATTTCACTTGATTTCATGAAGGAGAAAAGAAATGTGGCGTGGCATTCGCTACGCCATGAAAAAAATGTCATGCCGTGCCATGTCGCCTCTCACAAGTCAAACAAAATCCACAGGTCTTTTCTCTCTCTCTGTTTTGTTCATTTTCCTATTACGTGTCCAAACAATGCTAAAGAGCGGAGCGAAATGTCACACTCGCAACAAAAGCCTGGGATGTGGATGTCGATGTTAGAAAAGACGACTCTCAGTGATTTCATTTTAATGCTATTTTCTATCTTATTCCTCTATACTATAGCTCCATATTTTTCCCGATCGATAATTATATGTACCTAATAAATAAAATATTTAACTTACGGAATCAAGGTGAATACGGCCAGTTAAAAAAAGTTCGTTTGATATTGCTGCGTGTGCTTATTTCATTTGAAAGGGTCAAAATATTTCCACTTGCTTGCACAATTTTATACACAGCAGAAACAATCATCTAAATATGGTAGCGGTATGTAGTAAAAGTAATTCGATGATTTTCCTAATGGTCCATTTTATCTCCTCTCAGGTTTAACCCTGCTTTCTTCATTGTTCGCTGTCACACTCGCTCGATAGTTTCAACTTGTATTTACCTGCTGCATGCAATCATCATAATCATAGCATAATCAATGCAGACGAACAAAGAACGGAGCAGGTCAGTTGAATTGTTGTATTGTCTGATATTATTTAGATGAGGTATGTTTGTTGTGAAACTTGTTAATTCACCACAATAATAATAATAAAAATGTGGCTGTGGCTGTGGCTGTTGCACTCAGTTTGTTTGAGCTGTTTTTCCAAATAAACCTCGCCTTCCTTCTGCGTCACAATAGATCATCGGATTATGGTATTGACACGATCATGGCATACGTCCAGAAGCACAAGAAAAATATTTCTCTCCTCTACCACTTTAAAAGCCTGTAGGCAGTTAGAAGTGACAGTACCTAACTAATGTTATATTACATTACATTCGCATCATGAACCCAGCCAAGCAAACTTGTTCACATCACGTCACTCTATTTACTTTACTTACATAGACTTTTCAGGCTGCTTTTTACTTCGCATGCAAGCGTGTCTACAACAGAGGAACGTTGCGTTGCATATGATGAAGTAAACTGGATTCCTCTTCAAGAGCTCGGTCTCAGAGAGTCTCTCACTTTGTTTGCCCAAAAGATGTAAATAGCGAAAGACGCACACACACGATGAGATGAGTTATTTGTCCGTTTTTGCTGTGTTTATGTGTAGAAAAAAAAATTTCATACAGGCAGAACGAATTAATGGGATGTGACAGGTCCTCACTCACTTCACTCTTTACTTTTTTCCACGTGATTCTCTTTCCTCTCTGATTTTTCCCCAAGAAGATTCATCTCATTTCATTCCTCACAAACAACTGAGCAAATAAAAGTAAACCGGAGTGAGTAATCTTTTTCCTTTCTTGCGTCTCCAACCTAATGAATGATGAATTACTTTTTCACGGCACAACAATAACAAAATTTTGTGACGAGGACAAAGTAGTAAATAGTAGCAGGCGAGGTCCGTCCAACAACGAGACAAGTCTGAAGAAACAAATCCCCCGGAATGTATTCAACTGCACGTTTCAGAGGAATGGAGAAGACTGAAAAGTGTTATGATATGAAAATGCTTAACACAATAAGAGTTAAAATCACAGCAGCCACAGAAAGACTTTTACATAGGACAATTCCTTGACTGACACCCTGGCTTTTCTTTGAAAAAAGATTCCCTTCCGATTTGAAATTCTCCCCTTTTGATGCTTGATAACAAAGGGTTAACTTTTGTCCACTCCCCTTAATGAGTCTCTAGTGGGAAAGTGCGTCAATGAGTGAACGGTTTCTTTCCTACGTATCTCCCTCCACATTCACATCCACATCCACACCCTTTGCCTTTGCTTGTTTCCTTTGACACGACACAGGTGAATTAAAAATTATCTTTGTAAACGATCTCACTTTCGGAGACTTTTTTTTCCTTTCTTCCGATCCCTCTTTCACTTCATTAAGTTCAAGTGTTGCTTTGCTTTTGCTGTTGCTTTTAACCCGACATTATTCTATGTAGCTCAACTCAGAGCCTAAAAAAGTTTCCTTTTTCCTTCCCGTTTTTTTACATGATTTTATTCCAGTCACTCGTCTCTTCTCTTTGAGCACGAAGAAAGAAAAACATTTCCTTAGTCATGCACTTGTCTCACTCTCACTTCAGAGAAGAAATCTATTCTTCTAAACAGAATAGTAGTAGCAAAAGCTACCAGTTACCATTCAACTTGCACAGCTCTGCCTTCGCTCACTTCACTCTCTCACGGAGGTCTGATCCAGAATGACGGCTTTGACTCAGAGAAACATGAAACAAGCTCTGGCCTGGCTCATTCTCGCTCGCTCCGTTCTCTCTCTTTGTATTTCTCTCATATAACGAAACTAAAAAAAGCCGTTTGTCGTGCGGCGGTCATAGTCATAGTCATGAAGAGTCGTGTGTGATGTTTGTTGCAGGCAGTACTTTTTCGATGAGATGATGCATGCACTCACTCAGTCACTCACCTACCTACTTTTCCTTTACAGTGATCGAGCCGAGTCGCAGGTCCTATGTTGTGTGAAACACGCTAAAAAGCAGAGGCATGCCATAATATGAGATGTATGATATCATCAAGAAACTCAAAAGCATTCACGATGCGAGGAGGTAGTAAAGGAAAGAGGATAACACGAACATAAAAATCCAGCAGCAAAACCAGCCACGTTTCAAAGAGAAAATGAAGCTGCTGAGTGAGTGTGTGTTATTATGGTTATTACTGGAGTGAAACTAGAAGCACAAACTTTTTCGCAGCCCATGAGAACCTGAACACGTTGCGAAGCCGAGTCTCGTCCTCACTTTTCTTTTTCGCAACGAACTGACTCGTGAGTCGCATGAGTTTCAAGATGAGACACTGAAACGTGAAATAAAAACGCTAATGTAATAACACATACGTATACTTGTTTTGTAACGTTTTTCTCTCCGTAGACAAAGAGACAATCTTACACAGGTTAAATGTGCATGGTTTAATAACTATTAAAGACACGCATAAGCAAAGAGAAATTTCAGTCCAAATATTTAACAAAAGTTCACAAAGTTCGTCATCTCATCTTCCTTTATTCATCAGTCACAATCACCTCGAGATTTTGCATATGCAGTCTTGTTGATAAGAGCTGGGGCGAAGCGAAGTCAGACAGTGGTGGAAGCAAAGCACTTACCAACTTCGACTTGGCTCGTGTGTCTTTATTATGTATGCATATGAGCTAAACAGATTCAATTTAAAGGACATGACGTGAACTGAACCAATCACTTCGGTTGATGTGTACCACCACGCAAACCAAGGTGGATTCGACTCGACTCATGCCTCCTCCGTTTTTCCCAGTTTTCCATCGCATGTCTCTTTGCTTTCCCGTGAAGCTGAAATTGAAATGATGCCATGCCATGTCATGCCACTCTTTACTTACTACATCACATCTCTTTTTTTTCATTCTCTATAATACACACAATCAACTATTAAAAGTATTTTTTTCATTTATAGCTACTGCGACTCGATTCCACTGCCACTTCCACATGCAACAAAGTTGACATGCAGCAAACTCCACAAAAGCAAATGAGTTTTTCCATAAAACCCATGCACTTGCTCAGGAACACAATAGAACAGATCGTTTTTCCCATTTTATTCATCAGCAAAGCCCAGAGTGAGTGGATGTCCAATAATGTGCCTTATTCCTATAAAAAAAACGTTCTCACTGCCATTATGAATAATATAGAGCTGTAATGTAACATAATCCGTGTGATCGTTAAATCCTAAATATCCACAATTTTTACACACAAACAAACACATAAATAAAGTGCCTCTCTCTGCATACTGTAACAAGTTGTTGGCTAAAAGACGCATGCCAGACAAAGCGAGTATCGTTTAGGTGATCGTGGTATCAAAATGAATGAATGAATGAATCCTGTGAAATCTTTGCAAGTAAAGTAAAGCACACGCTGACTCATTCAACATCAACTTTTAGCTCAGCACTCGAAAATTGAGATCCATGCTCAAATTAAAAGCTGCCTTGCCTCCAGTCTCATTCTCATAGAACTTGGTACAGTCGATGTGATGATGTTTCGCTCTTTCACAATTCTCCTTGTAAACACGGCTGCCTGGAAGGAAAATCCTTGTCTGGGCATTGTTTACTGGAATCAAGCCTTATCTCAAATGTGAAGCGAGAACACTCGTCTCTCTCAGTCCATACAGCCAACTCAAATTCCACTGCTAATAATGTTAAGTGATGAAATGAACTATTTTACATATTTACCTACATACATGTAAAATACTATCACATCACAATATCGATACTCGCATGTATTTACTAAGAGAAGTCTGTGAATTCGATGATGATGTCGATGTGGATGAGTGTGACATTAGGCGACTGAACGAGACAGCGTTTCAGAAGAAACAGTCAATGACACTGGAAAAAGGAAACGGAAGCGAACGTTACTCTTGCTGCTGTTGGTGTTTTTGGCAGTTCTTTTATTTACTTGTTATACGGTGACTGACTTGTTTAAGATAAGGCACAAGCAACAGTCTCTCTCTTTTATAGATCAGTCTCCGTCAAGAAAAAAATAGAGACTATACAAAATATGAAACCAATATGAAAATGGTTAAAAAGTCAAAGTGTGCCATGCACTAGTATTGTAGTTGATTATTCATCTGAATTTTCATATTCTCCAGATTGACTTTTCTCTACAAATTGCAACATTTTCCAGTCTACTTATTAACATAAAGAGAAGTTATGAACTTGTCACGTCATGTCATGTCATGTCATGTCACTCGTGCATTCTCTGACTCCAGTAATCTATAAACTGCTGCACTCACTCGGTTCGATATTGGTTCGATATTTTCATTTACTTCCCAGAATTCTTCAGTTCAGTTCAAGTCATGAGAATGAGACGTTGACGATACTAATGCGATACAGTTCTCAAAGTCTGTAATAAAAAAATGCATTTATTTTTTCGAGCACCATGGCTCATCATCATGATAGCATTATTGTTATTATGAAAGGGGAAATGAAATAATGAATGTATTGAGTGCGCCGCCGACGTCTTCGCTTCAACCGTCACCGCCGCCATCTGAACTGATACATATTTCATATTTTTCTCATTCACTTCTCTTTCGCCGACAGCAGAGCAATAACTCGAGAAGCAGTGGGATTGGGATATTCGAGGAGCGGCAGAAGAATGGCATATTTATTAAATTATGATGGGCGGCTCTTTGTGGAGTGGAGGCTCTTCCCAAGTCGTATGTCACACACATACGTATGGCACAGTCACTCGTCAATATTCATGTTTTACCCCAGAGTGATTGCCAGTGTCACCGCACCGTCGCTCGCTTGCTTGTAACTTGATAAGTAACGTGGTACATTTATCGAGCAAAACGGAGCAAGCAAGCTCACACACACACGTCACGTCATGTCACTGCATATTAAATCGAGATTTTTTACATGCTCTGAGTGAAGCGGCAGAGTTTCTGCTTATTTGTTTATGCTTACTTACAACGTACCTACCTGATAAAGACAATTTACCTATCCACATCCACATCCACATCCACCTTAATCGTTCCATCGCATTATCATCAACAATTCTGCATGCGTTTCTTTCGAGGTTAGTTTTGTAGGCAGGCAATTGAATAAGAAAGGCAATAAACAGATTATTGTCAAAATGGTGCTACGCTGCTCACAAAACTCAATCAACTTGTGGCGAGTGAGCGATGAAACAAAAACTCGAATTTCCATCATCATCAAACTAACCTTTTATCATTTTATCTCTTTGTTTTCATTCAAACCACACATCCTCCATTATCTGCCTTCCATTCACTTTCCAATGAGAAGTCTCTCTTCTCTCGCAGAGCTTTCCACGTGCTTCAACAAACGGAGCAATTTGAATGGAAAATTATAATATTTGCTACTGTCTGGGAAGTATGTGTAAACACACCGTAAAAAAAACTTTTTTAAAGTAGCGGAATGCCCCGACACAGCAGCTATTGATAGCCTGATCTTGTGGTATGGTATCCAACCAAATTTCTCTAGACAGTACCCGGAACGAAATATTAATATTATTACTAAATAGCTAAATTATTTAGGACAATAATTTGACTTCGTAATTTTCCTGGTCGGTTGGTGGTAAATAAGTGGCATCATGATGATCATTCATGAACAAGCTTGAAGCTACTTACATTGCATGCAGCCAGCCACTTGTTCCGTTTCTTCGGTCTCGGTCGCATCCTTACCTGATAAATTGATGAAATGAAATGAAGCCAGCGTTCATTCATGGAGTGCATTACTCCGTGGTTCGTATTTTCCACAGGATTCATTACACTCTATCAACTTTACCTACCACACCATCACCACTCGCTCAGATTTACTATGTATGAAATCATTCTATGAGATTACACATTTCATTCTGCGTCACACCAACAACAACCACAAAATAAAATTTACTGCTATGCAAGTTCATCGCTTCGCTTCACGTTTATTACATATGTAGAGTAAAGTGACTGATGGAAATCGAGTGGTGGTGCTGAGTGAGAGTGATGCAAATGCAAAGGAGGTGGGAGTGACGGTGAACTCTTTTATTTTCATCCTGCTCGCTCCTACAACCAAGAAAAAAATAATTCTCTCCTTAAGTGAACTTACGCGTGGATGTGTGGTGGCTGAGGGCGACTGCGACTTTGACTTGACATGTCGTGTCGTACCACCACGCCAATGGCAGTGTGCCACTCTTTTCTTTTACTTTTTTCCTACTTCCACTTACACAACTCCCTTAACTTACGAAACTTTCAGTGAGTCAATCTAATTCTGCCAACTTTTTTCATCTTTCTTGCTCATCTTGTTGATTCCTCTCTTCATCATAGATGATCGGTTCACTACCCATGTAGTATCAACACACACACGACCGACGACATGACATAACTCTAACACACAGAGATTTTGGGATGAGCAACTTTTAATGATGTAGAGGCCACGCATCACTTGGAAGGTGAGTTAAGGAGAGAAACTCTGAAATGAGCTGCACTATAGAAATAGACTCTGTGCTACATTATCATTAGAAAACTTACTACGTCGTGTCGTGATGTTGATGTTTCATCGGGATGACAAAATTTTTATTCTCGAGGAAAAAAGAAGGCCACTGAATGCGGCTCTGTCTGCTTCTGCAGAGCGCTTTTGTATTACGGATGACAGAATCTGGTTATGTATGTAGAATGTAGCTTTGTTACATTTTGGATGCTACTCATATACAAAGAGTCGGTATAAAGATAATGGGAACGATAAGCACCTAAGGTATGCTCCACTCCATTCCACGCTTCTATGAGGCGTGCAAAGAAAAAGGAAACTTTGGGCTGCGAATCCACTCACTCCGTCCTCCACTCAATTCAAGTCGTCGGGCTGATATAAAAAACCGGGTTAATCAGATACGCCCAGTCGTCTTCGTTTTGGAAGAAAGAGAAGTGAAGTGAATTGGAACTGCTTTGGAAAGCAAGGCAGGGAGGAACGCGAGCGAATCTAACCTAGCCCAAACCATCACCATCATCATCATTCTTAACGACCAAATGATCATCATTCTCCAGCTCCATGTGCCATGTCAGAGTCAGAGAGTCCTGGAAATGTCGCCCTACTGCACATTTTTTTCTCTTTCCTTCCAGTGTCTTGAAAGTGAAGTGGGGAAATGAGAAAGGAAAGCACCACTTTTCCATGTGTTTCAACAACGAAAAATCTGACTCATTCACTCACTCAGTCTCGTCGCATCATGCAGTAGTAGTAGGGAAAACTCTTGGCAAAATCTACTTCAACTTTTCACTATTTTCTCCTCGACCACAAAAAACGGAAGAGATTTCAGTTTTCACCATCACTCGCCTCCAGTCTTGATATAAACCATAAACCATGAGAAATGAGAACGTGCATGGCATCAGATCGAGTCACTGTAATAATGTGATATTTTTATTTTAGACGGAAATAAAAAAACGAACACACGTCGTAAAAACAAAAAAAAAATGTCGTCACAAGAGGAAAAATATTTTTTTTAAAGTAAAGCCTAAGCAATTGAAAAGATGAACTTGTTTGCACCATGCGACTTTCCAATTTTTGACGGAATCCTCTAACATCCATTTTATTTCCCTTTTTGTCTGGAAGCTTCTATTAAGGACCGGGCCAAGCAATGCAGCATTTATAGGCTAGACAGCAATAAACTAAATAAAAAGTTTTTTTTTTGCTATGTATTTAAAAAAAATTAACTGTGACGTTTGTTGCATTGAATCATAAACTTAACACTTGATTTTCTCCACGAAGTCCTAAAGTTAAGTGAAGCGTCAACAATTTCCCGTCCGTGACTTTCAGTTGATCTCTACGCTTTTTCTGCGTTCTTTTGTCTGTCAGTCAATAACACCGCACCAAAACAACCTTGGCTCCTCGTCCGCACTATTTTTATTAATGATGAGCTGGTGGCCAAAGTTGTAGTAAAAGTAAGTCAAGTTTATTTTTCGGCGAGACAACACAAAAATTTGGCTACATTGTGTTTTCTCCAAGGAAAAGTTTTTATAATTGCAGTCAAGTCACCCACTCAGTCAGTCACTCACTCAGCAGCCAGGCTTCAATTCACCCATTGTCAGCGTTCTGCTCTGGAGGACACGATGGCCGCAGTGAGTGACAAAAGTTGACATTTCTCCCGAGATGTGTTTCTCTATAACATTGTTCGCACGGATTTTACGTTTCATATGAGAGACTTTTTATGTACAAGTGGCGATAAAAGTAAAGAATTTATGACAAGCCACATTCCATCTATGCATGTACCTACCTTTAGAGAAAAATACCACGCCGATATTGACTAAAGTTGACTTTGGCTGTTCAGGTCCAAGAAAAAGAGCGAGAAGGTCCAAGAAAAAAGTTTTTCTCTCGTCTCATCTCACAATCTGATATTGGCATGTTCCTCAACTGGAATCCGCTCGATTCTTGCCTTTGTACTACCTAACCTATTTCATTCTCGTTCCATCCAGAATTTTTTTCTCATTTCGTTCGTTCGTTACCCATCCAAGAGAAGAAAGTTATTTTCACGAGTATATACTAAAACAAAATCCAAAATGACAAAGCGATAAACCCCAGTCGTATGATTCTCTCCAGAGAGGTGAATCATCATCCTCTGTGAGAAGAAAAAAAAGAAAATGAACGGAGTGGCGCATGATGGGATGAAATAGAATGGATGTGGAGGACAACAACATCACCACATAGCATAATATCAACATCCGTCTTCTTAATACAAAGCGCGTGGTTTCTTGATCTACAGTCTCTACTCTATAATTCTGTCCTTTCCTCTTCAAAAGAAGAGCAATAAAAATTGTATGGGATTGATGGACTTTTCTCTGATCGTGAGTGTGTGTGGACGCCCAAATATTGACTGACACGAGTTTCATCCTCTTATCTTGAACAACCTTGTTTTTGTACTAGAGAAAAGATCGAATCTTGTGAGCCACCATTGCATAGCATAACTACACTTTGCCCACTAAAATTACCAAGTATCCCACAATACGAGTTTCTTTAACCTTTTTTTCTCTGATATCCAAAATTCCGAAATGAATGGATGCTTATCTAAGAAGCCAGAAGCAGAAGCAAAGCATCAACGTGAAGGACGGTTTCATATAGCACCTTTTTGCTCACCTCCACATC
>VYYJ01005921.1:0-10237 GCA_021029165.1 Cyphoderus albinus
GCAAAAAATTATAAAAGACACGAGGAAAGAAAAATGGAAATATTCCAAAAATATTTCTCTGAAGATAATAATTAAAAATTAATTTTTTAGCAATTTGTTATAGAGATTATGTTTAAAAAACGGGGCCAGTGTTGAGCACCAAATGTTGTTTATCCTTTTCCCTCCGTTAGTGTTCATTTTCTCTTTCAGGGACATAATGTACAGTGACTCTTTGAATTTCCTTTTGGATAGCCAAGGGTCGTATTCTAGTAGATAAGCAGAATCTGTGTCAACTTCATGGTCGTCATTTTCTGCAACGTGAAGCGCCACTGCTGATTTGGTTGTTCTTTTGTGTTTTAGATCGTCTTCATGTTCCTTAATGCGTAGTTCTAGGTCTCTTCCTGTTTCTCCCACATATTTCGCCTGACATGATGGAAATTTACATCCAATTATGTAAATGCCACATCGTTTTCTCTCATTTTTCTGCTTGAGATTACAGAGTAATGAACCTAACTTAACGCCAGGAAAATATCCAATTTCCACATTCAGTGAGTTTCGTAGGAATCTTGCTATTCTTTGGGTCACTTTCCCTGTCCATGGCAGTATAAACCGGTGTTTTTTGGAGGATTCCTTTTTTTCAGCAGTAATTTGTTCAGCGGATTTACTGAGGCGTGTATTCTCTCTATCCTTTACTACTGCCAGTCTTCTTTTCAAAAGTTTTGTTGGATAACCCCTGTTTTTCAAAATAGAGAAAACGTAGTTGATCTCATCGTTCTGGTGTTCTTGATCGCAGACTCTGAGTCCTCGGGTCAGCAGTGTGTCTACTACTCCCAATTTGTGTGCCTGTGGATGGTAAGAATCAAACAGAAGATAATTGTTTGTGTGTGTAGATTTTCTATACACCGTGTGGCCGATTGAACCATCCTCTTTTGTAGACAGCAAGGTATCCAAAAAAGCTAGTTCTCCATTTTCTTCGTTCTCAATTGTAAATGATAAACCAAGGTCATTGTTGTTGAGACTATCGAAAACTTCATTCGTCTTCCTTTCGTGAAGTATGCAAAAAATATCATCGACATAACGTAAGTAGGTAGACACTTTTCCTTGTCGAATAAATGGACAAATTTTTGCTGCTTCGAGGTCTTGCAACACAAGTTCAGCGAAAATTGGTGACACAGGAGAGCCCATAGGGGATCCATTGTTTTGATGGTAAAAATCATGGTTGAATTTGAAGTAGGTACAGTTGAGACATAAGCCAAGAAGATCAACGATGTCATCTGAATTTAACTTCGTCTTCGTACACCATGTTGTATTTGTTTGGAGTTTCTTCTTAACAATTTCTAAACCTTCTCTGATTGGAATGTTGGTGAATAGCGATTGGACATCAAATGAGACTTTGGTAAAGTTCCGTTTTATTTTTGTTGTTTTTATTATATCAATGAAGTCATAAGAAGTCTTCACCATGAAAGGGGAAACTTTGGCAATGGGTTGTAGAAGGTTTGATAGGAATGTGGCCAAACGGTACAGCGGACTTTTCCGATAGTCTACAATTGGACGAAGCGGAATGTCCATCTTGTGTGTTTTTGGAGATCCATACATAATTGGACAAGCTGAATATATTGGTTGTAAATATCGTAATTCTTCTTCATCCAGTCTTTTGAGGGTGTGTAACTTGTCTAACTTTCGCATGAGCTCGTTTCTGTATTCTTCCGTTGGGTCTCTAAGCATCTTTGTGTAAGGGCCAGAGGACAACATTTCGATCATTTTTCTGTTGTAGTCATCAGTGTTTAGAATTACAACCGCATTTCCTTTGTCTGCCTTGCCAATTCTGATGGATTCGTCGCTGTGAAGACTTTTAATGGCTTTCTGTTGGAAGGCTTTCCATTTGGACCACAACGCATTCTGTTTGATTTCTGAATCAATGATTTTGGCAACACCTTTGCGGATTTGGTCGCGTTCACTATCTCTTAGTTTCATGGTTGCTAATTTGGTATCAACTTGGATAACAGTGCTGACCATTCTGTCACTGATGTTCTTGTGTGGTAGTGCAAAATTCAGCCCCAATTCTAATACTGCCCTTTCTTCCAATGTCAGAGGTCTATTCGAGAGATTTATGACAGTCTCGCTATCAGAGCTTGGAACAGTTCCATGGGTGTTTCTCATGGTCTGGGGTGATGTTTGCTTTTTCCGGAGCAATTTTTCAAACTTAGAAATGTGGCTTTTCTTTGTTTCTTGAGATGTGTTTTGGTATGAGTCTTGCAATAAAAGTTGTATGTCAGGCCACAAATTAGAGACCTCTTCTTTGAGTTCAGCTTCAGACTTTCGAATTTCAGTTCGGATGTGCTCGATCTCTTGGTAGAGTTTGATTAACATTTCTTTGTGTAGCTTCTTCTCAATTCTTGTCTTCAAGTTTCTGAGTCTTCTTGTATCTCCAAAACGTGTCAAAATGTTGTCCATGGACAGACCTTGTGGAATAATGTCAGAGTCCCTACATCTTCTTAAAAACTTCTTCTGACTTTCTTTCCGGGCGAGAGTTATGAAATTCCGCTCCAATTTTCTTATCTTTGTTGCATATGCGGCATCGTAATCGCATTTAATGATATCAATTAACCTTTTCCATCCTCCCTGAATATTATGTGAGTTATTTTCGACGATATTAGAGGAAATCATTTTTATTTATTTCTGTCGAGCTTTCGAACGAGACTTCGTTCTTCATCAGGACAATGTGAAAAAACAGAAGCAAAAAATTATAAAAGACACGAGGAAAGAAAAATGGAAATATTCCAAAAATATTTCTCTGAAGATAATAATTAAAAATTAATTTTTTAGCAATTTGTTATAGAGATTATGTTTAAAAAAATTTAATTATGTGTTCACACTAGCAAAGCTATAATATAAATTGTTTAATTTTAATATGAAAATATTTCATTTTTTGTAGACATCAATTTGGCCAGGTGAGAAGAAATTGCATATTGCAACTACATGACTTTAAGCTTATTTTTACAGTTCATCGTTTTGAGTTGAATTTATTGGTTAAACGTTGAATTTTGTGAATTTAACATGGTGAATAGGTGGGAAAGTTCTTGGAGGCTCATCTTTACTAAATGCCATGATGTATGTTAGGGGCAATGTGCAAGGCTTTGATGAAATTGCAGATAAGACTGGAGACAAACGGTGGAAACTAGCAAATGTTTTGAGATATTACAGAGCACTAGAAGATTATAATGGATGGTTTGATCCAGGTATGATAATAACATTTCTTCTGTTTATAATATATGACAGAATGGAATGCAGAGTAAACAGCCAATTCTTACTTTTTAGCCATGCACGGTTCAGGTGGTCCCCTAAAGGTCGAACGGCCACTAATATTAAAATTCACGGATCACATGATGAAAGCAGGTAGCGTAAATAAAAATTCATAGAACAAAGCACCACAGATTATTCAAACAATGAACAGCGTGGTAATCAAAATACAGGTCAAGAACTTGGGTACGCCGTTCGCGATCCAAATGCTTTTGGACCATATACAGAGGGTAAGTTAAATCATAATTTATAAACAAATTCATATAATAGTAAAAATGAACAATCATCCCTTTCAACAGGTTTTGCAAAAATGGATTTGTATATGGATGGCGGTCGAAGATCCGACGCATTTCATGAATTTTTACAGCCAGCAATGGAACGAAACACTTTGGTAGTACGGAAATTTTCCCATGTAACTAAAGTCTTGTTTAAAGAAGACGAAAAAGAAGCTTATGGGGTAGAGTATTTTCGGCACGGACGACGCTATGTGGCTAAAGCGAGAATGGAAGTCATCTTAAGTGCAGGAGCCGTTAGAAGCCCACACATTCTTATGCTTAGTGGAATAGGGCCCAAGGAGCATCTTCGAGAACACGGGGTACTGTCGGACTGGAGATTTTCAGTTTATTCTCCATGAAGTTTTAGTCAATAATTTAATTGTTCTAACATGAATGTCACCAACAGATAAAAACCATCATGAATCTCCCCGTTGGACAATATCTGCAAGACAAATATGGCGTTCTAGTGGGGCCGTTTATAGTAAAGCGTGGCACCTCCATGGTCTTGGAAAGGGACATGACAATTCCAACCATGATAAATTGGGTATCTTCAGGGAGAGGGCCAGTACGCTCTTCCTTGTCAGAAGGCACTTGGGCAATTCTAACCGACGTCGCAAAAAGGACTGGTCGCACACGCACGCCTGACATTCACTCGTATATTTTGTCGGTGGCTATGCCTAAAGAATTAACCCAAGTTATCATCAGAGCTTTTAATTTCAAGCCCGAAGTTGTGGATTTTTTCTCGAAAGCTTCAAAGGTCGACTCGTTTTTTCAACTGGTTACATTGAATTCACCAGTTGGAAAGGGCACTATTCGCCTACAAAATAATGACCCTCTGAGTCAGCCTGTTCTCGATCCAAAATATTTACAAGACGACAATGACACGATGTCTCTTCTAGAGGGTGTTAAGATGGCAGTGAAGATTGTAGAAAATACTACAGCCATGCAAGAGATTAATGGAAGACTGATGCCCGGCAATTTACCAGGCTGTGAAAACTTTGAATTTAAATCCGATCAGTATTACGAGTGCATCATTCGACACTCCACATTGACTGCTTACAAGTTTTCGGGAGGAAATCCTATTGGAAAGGGTTTGTCCGATCCAGACGCTGTGGTCGACTCACATTTAAGGTTAAAATAAAGCCATGGCTTGGATTTAAAAATGTTAAATCTACATAAGAATGAATTAAAAGAAAAATTTCTTGTAAATTCACGACGTAGGGTAATTGGAACCAGGAGATTACGAGTAGCGGATGGTTCTGTCCTTCAGCAAAGACATACGTCTATAAATGATGTCACCTGCAGAATGCTGGGCCAACTTGCAGCAGATATAATATTTGATGACTGGACTGCAGAAACAAAAGCCAGCTAACATTTTTAAATACACAACCAGTTGATTGGTTATGTATCTTTAGTATAATGTTCCTTCTAGAAACAAAATAATTTAAAGCCTTGATGGCAAATTGCATAATATGTAGTAGTTGTTGTGACTAGACGTTTTTAATTGGGATCCAAATTGATCCTTGTTATTGTTACATAAGTATATCTTTATTTTTTAATAAAATTCCTCGCAAATTATTCCACTCGAAATTAATTTTTAAACTGTTACAAATCCTTCCTCGACGAACAAAACTTCCAATTACCGGGTTCTATTTTATATGTATCATTTAATATCTAATAGGTACACTATAATATATCACATTTATGATCATCTTTTGAACTCCATAACCTGAATAACCTTTCATACTACGCTGATTCAATTCTAAGCGTTCAGAGTCAATCTCAATCCCGACCAGAACCACACGTAATTCCCTAAAATAGGTATGGTAATACCATAATGCATAATGGTATGATAAATATCTTCAATACATTCATACTGTGATTTTTATGACCGGCTATGAGCAAATCATTTATTACATATCTATATAAAATTTAAACGTGGTAAATTCCAATTTTGTATTAATTTGACCAAAAGGAATTCAAGAAAATTGTAACTTAAAATTTAGCGCTTACATTATTCAAGGTCCTTACGATAAGAAGTCGTCGTTTCACTAATCATGCTTTTGTTTGTTAAAATAATATAAATTGGTGAATCTTTTTGAATATTGAACTTTCAATTGCAATTTCGAAAGATATCACGCGACGAATACCAATTGCTAGTGTACGTCTTATGCAAAAGGAAATAATCAAATTACATGCTTTTTCATGCCCATCTTTGTCGAGAATGCGTTGAAGTAATATAACTGAACTTAGTTTTTGATTTTGACTCTTCATTTTTTAACGTTTGATATGATGATATTTTTATATTGAGTTACTGGTACTGGTAAGTGCAAATCTTGGTTTATTGATACAATGTTGTCGACTTAAATTGTTAATCAGACACTGGTTTCAAACCTTCGTGTGCTCATCAGTATATCAAATTAATTGAGTTAGAAAAGATATCATCCAACATTGACAAGAAAACAGTGCAAAGTAGTAGTAGTGATCATTTATAAGTTACAAAATTGTGAAATATTTCATATTAAAATTCTACTGAATACAGCTTACTAAATTCATAAATAAACTGTTCACGCTTGGTAATTATAAGATTTTCCACCACAGTTAACAATTGAAGTTTTAGCATAAATTATTAAATTGTAGGCGTGCAGTAAACTTATAATTATTTTTCTAATTGATCTTTAAAATGTTTTTTGTTTTTGTAAAAACATCTTGAAAAATTACTAATTACAATGGAGTCAATCACAGCTACCACATGCGAGTTTCTCGATTCACGCGAATTTCTATTTGCGCACCCTAGGGCTAAAGATTATCTGCAAAAACTTCCTTATTGGCAGAGTCGTTAGTCACTGAGTCACTGACTGTTGACACATGCAAACAAGCCCGAGCCATCCATTAAAAACGGTACCTACTATTGGAGTGTTTTATTCCCAACATTCAAGGTTCAGCGAGTTTTCTACTAGGAGCCAAAAGATTGTAACAATCTGCCTCTATTGTTTCATCTTCAAAGGGAGAACGTAGATGACCTAATAATATACTCACGGTAGTAGTATATCTTCAATGTAACATGCAACTATGCTTTGCTGGTTCCAAAAAGGAGACTTTTTAAAGAAATAAGGAGTAATATTTTAAGTGGAAAAGTCACATCTACAAAAATGTTTTCGAAGGAAATTACACAGGTCGAGTCGATTGAGAAGTTATTTTTTGTATTGTTCTCAACTTTTCATCTGTAGTGCAATTTAAACTATAATTAAGATGTCCCTGATAAAAATGTCGATATGGTAGACGAGAAATAAGGAAAATGACCTTAAACTTCACTGAGTGACGTGAGAAGAGCACCCAATAAACTATTATATAAATATTGTTTGCGAACAAGCATTATTATAAAATAGCGATTGTGTGCATTGGTACATTACATTCTACCGTGATTCAGTGCGTCTAGCCTAAAGTTATTTAACATGACCTTCCGCCAGTGGTACCTGCATTACTGCCAAATAAAATGGCAATTTTCATTTCACTGATTTTGCATTTATACAATGGGAATGTACAATAGAATGGATGGTCAGTAAGTACAATCTGGCTGTGGCTGGACAGTTGAAGATGAAATATGGAAGTAAGGCAAATAAAGTAATAAAAACTGACAAATTGGACAAAACTATGATATACATTTGGTTTTAGTAATTATTTTGCTGGCGATGACATTTGATTGTACAAGACATCGTGTTGCATTAGATTCTCATCCCCATTTGTAAATTGTGATCCAGTGACGTTGTTTAGGTCATTTCCGACCCTGTGAATTTTTGGTGGGGTAAAGTGATACTCAAACTCAGGAAGGTTGGGTTGATTGAATAAAAAGTTGGTTATTTGTTCTACTGGAACAGTGAAAATTTTCAAGAGTAAAATGTGATTAGTGGTTACCGTAATATCAAACAATATCAAACGAAATCTAAACAAACTTTTAAGTTATTCATTTGAGTAATGGAGAATGTGATACCCCTTAGAAATCTAGGAGCATTGGCCAGTGTAGGTCCAGCATTTTTTGGGCTGTTGCATTTGCTCAGTCCTGGATTTCATCTCTTTTCAGAAGCAGAACGTGTTCAAGATGTAAGGACCATACAACAAAACCAAATCAGTGACACTTTTGATTTTATAATTGGTAAGTTGTCATTAAAACTCATTAAAATGTGTACTCTGCATTTACATATCAAAATTAATAAAATTGAAATGTGTTCCGGACAAAGTTGGTGGTGGAGTGACTGGAAGTGCTCTTGCAAACAAATTATCTGAACGTTACACCGTCCTACTTCTTGAAGCTGGTCCAGCTCCGTCGCCGCTGCATCTCATTCCTTTGTATGCCTTCCTTCAGTTCAATGATCCAGCGATTGACTGGGCCTATAAAACCGTTCCCCAAACTCGGGCGTGCTTGGGAATGAACAACAATGTCTGTTGAGAAGGATAAGAAGAATTTTAATTCGAACAGCTTTCTTGTTTGTAGTGATTGTATGTAATACATTTATTACTCATGAGTTTTGTTTACTGTAAAATAGGTTTCAGCGTGGCCAAGTGGTAAACTTCTAGGCGGTTCCAGTTTACTCAACGCTCTTCATTAGCCTATAAAACCGTTCCCCAAACTCGGGCGTGCTTGGGAATGAACAACAATGTCTGTTGAGAAGGATAAACAGAATTTTAATTCGAACACCTTTTTTGTTTGTACTGATTGTAATACATTTATTACCCATGAGTTTTGTTTACTGTAAAATAGGTTTCAGCGTGGCCAAGTGGTAAACTTCTAGGCGGTTCCAGTTTACTCAACGCTCTTCATTATTTACGCGGAAATGTTCAAGGATTCGACGAAATTGCGGAGAAAACTGGTGACAAGAGATGGAAATTATCTAACGTTTTAAAATATTATACTGCAGTGGAGGATTACCACGGGTGGTTTTCAAACGGTAAAAGTCATATTATAAATCTCCTTTTATATACATATACATTACGAAACTAGGAGGATGAATAAATACGCAATACTTAATTGTTTAATTTTGATAGAGGGGCACGGTCGCAAGGGGCCAACCCGTATAGAAAAACCATTCCTTGCTAAGTTTACCGACTACGCATTGAAAGGTAATTAGCAATTATCAGTTACCATTTTATGTAAAGATACTGGCAAAATTAATCCAATCAATTATCGGTTCTTATTCGCAGGTGGTGTAGAACTGGGTTACTCTGTGAGAGATCCGAATAGATATGGTCCATATACTGAAGGTGTGGACATTTGTCACTATGTATGTAAATGTTTTACATAACATAACCCAATGCATGTTAACTCTTACGAGCATTTAACTTGTTTTAATTTAGGTTTTGCGCCTATGGACCTTTATATGAAGAATGGTCGGAGAACCGATGCGTATCAAGAATTCATTGAACCAGTTTTCTCCAGAAAATCATTGACAATCAGAAAATTTTCTCATGCCACAAAAATTTTATTTGAAAACAATACAAACACCGCTTACGGAATTGAATATGTAAGGCATGATCAAACATACACAGCGAGAGCAAATTATGAGGTGATCCTCAGCGCTGGTGCCATAAGGTTCGTTTTGCATCTCCATATAGTGTAAAGTAATTTAGTACATGGCACGCTATGCAAAAATTTAAAATTGAATGACGAACGTTACGAATCTGTGTAGGTACCCGTATGCTAGTTGTTTGTAATCATGTTATTGATGTTATTTATTGTTTTGTCTCTTATAAGAACTCCACAGCTTCTAATCTTATCAGGAATAGGGCCAAAGGACCATTTAGAAGAACTTGGGGTCTGTAAATTCACTCCTATGCTCATTATAAAAAATAATTGACAGAATTTGTTGCAATTCAACAAAATAAATCCATTTCAGATTGAAACAAGACTGGCTCTTCCTGTCGGGCAATACCTTCAAGATAAGTATGGGGCATTAGTTGGACCATTTTTAATTAAAGAAGGAACAGGCATTCGTATAGACAGGGATCTCACTGTGCCCAGAATGATGCAGTGGGCTGCCACAGGACGGTACACTTCCTCTACATATAACTAGCAAGAACATTTTAAGATTTCAATTAATTGGAGACCACTGATTGTTAAATATATTTTAAAGTGGTTTAGTTGGCTCATCTATGTCTGAAGCCACATGGGCCATGGTCACTGAAACCGCAAAGAAAGCTGGCCAAACAACCAAACCGGATATTCATACCTACATCCTTTCAGTGACAATGCCGAAGCAGATTTCTGCCATTGTTCAAAGAGCATTCAATTTTCGTAAGGATGTTCTAGATTTCTTTACGGAAGGGTCTGAAGGAAGTGACGACTCCTTTGTTCAATTAGTCACATTAAATAGCGCCATCGGCAGAGGTTATGTAAAACTGAAAGACACGAATCCCTTCTCATATCCAATAATCAACCCAAGATATTTGGAAACCGAACAGGATCGAAACGCACTTCTAGAAGGTTGAATGATTTTCAATACATGAATTAGTTCAATGTTATACACATGTGTACTTGAAAAGAAAATGCTAATTATATGCATGGGTTTTCAAAGGAGTAAAATTCGCAGTAAAGCTGGCTGAGAACACTACGGCTATGAGTCATGTAAACGCAAGGCTTATGCCAAAACCTGTCCCAGGTTGCGAATCCTTTAGATTCAAAAGTGACT
>VYYJ01005922.1:0-10237 GCA_021029165.1 Cyphoderus albinus
CCCTTTTCGCTTTTGTAGTAAGAGAGTTAAGAAAATAAGAAATCTCTGAACAGAGACAGAGACAAACGTCTCCCACTCCATCACGGTCTCTCTCTCTCGCACAACTGAAAGAAAGAGAGAAAGAAAGAAAACGAGAAAGAAGCTCAACCAAAAATAAATTGTAACAGCAAGCAAGCTAGCAGGCAGCTGCACTATCAGCACCGCCACCACCAGGTGAGAGAGAAAAGAAGAAAAAAACTCCCACACGTTAACGGACGACACGCGGAAGACGGAATAGAAGGAAGGAACGAGAGAGCAGTGAATAATAATAAATTGGAATGGAAAAAAAGGAAAGAGAAAAATTGACTAGAAGAACAAGAGGAAAAGGAAGAAAAAGAGGAGAGGAGAGACATGAGAAGAAGCTGCTGCTGCTGCTGCTTATCCTGAATGGACTTTTTACCATTCCTTCTTTTAGCAACACGTGTACGTGTATATATAGCTTCCACTCGTTACTCCAGCTTCCCGATGTATCATACTATCCAGGAGTAAATGTTTTTTTTTTTTCGTTTTTAGTTGTTAAAATATGTAACAACTTAGAGGATCCTATTTACAAAGCATGAACTAAAAGTGTAGTAAATAATCTTCATTCATTAAAATTATTTTGGATTGGCTCCCCACCATTTGTCATTTAGTATAGAGACAAGAACACGAGGCCTACGCTAAAGCGTATAGTTAGGGTGATTTAAAAAAAACACCCTTCAAACAATGGCCAACGGCCAACTACTACTATAACGACTACTTGACCTTTGAAGGTTCCTAGTTAGTTACTATTGTACTAACAACTGAGAACACAACAAAGAGTAATGCATGAAGTAAAAGTGTAGTAAAAGTTGCAATTATTAATTTTCGTTCATATACATTTTGGGTTCCCCGCCCCCACCATTTGTCATTTATGTAAAAGGATATGCGATATTGTTTTTTTAAACATACATACAAAACAAGTTAATGCTAGACAGTGCCTTGAAGGCACTTTCATCATCAGTGAAAGAACAAATAAAAAAAACACGAAGCCAAAAGGCTAAAAAAAAAACAATACGCACGTTGCTGTTAGTGAATTGAAAACTTCTCTAAAGCCCATATAAAAACAATGGTCAATATTGTTTACAGGTCAAAGTTTATTGTAAGTAGTTAACGTAAACAACTTTTGCTAGTATTTTCTTTGTTAAAGAAACCGTTCACCATTTCATACATCTTTTGTCATTTTAGTAACCAGATACTCCGAGTTTATACTAGTTTTTTTAAAGTATTTATTATTACCCCAAAAAAATGCACACAAAAAAACGAATTGAATGGATTTAGAGAGAGAGTCACCCTCTTAATGTGTTTCATTGTTAGATAGTATATAGTTTTTTTTTCAGACAGTCTCGTAACTCTCTCGTTTCTTCCTCCACTCTCACACACACACACGTTTCAGTCCCATAAATCTAAAATGCCTTTATGCCGCTAGATATACGTAATGCACGAAGAATTTTGTTTAATAAATCACGAAAAAAAGAAGAAACCCGAGACACTTGGAAAAAAATGAAAGAATAAGACAAAAAATATATATCTGTAACTAACAAATTGAAAAATTGAGCTGCTCGAATGTATTTTTTTAAGATAGTGAAGAAGAAGAATAAAAGAAGGGGAAGAAAATCTGTTTTGTTTCTCTGTTTCCCACACACACACGTGTATAGATAGATATATGTATATATTATATAATATGTATGATGTATATATCCACGCACGCACCTGTCACTCTCCCACGCCCCAGGAATCGCAGCGACGACATTGAGCAGGCTCCCAGACCGGGCAGTGTTGAATGTTCGGAGACGCACGACAGATGATGATGATGATGACGACGACGACGCGTGGTACGATTCTCCTGCTGGCGTTGTTGTTGTCGTTGACGTCGTGGAGAATAGCGAGGCGTCAGCGTTGCTGCTGCTGTTGTTATTATAACTTGTACCACTACTACTACCACCACCGCCGCTGCTGCTAAGAAAGTACGGCGTCTGGAGCCCACCTTGCCACGAGGCCGGCGCTCTTTGTCCTCCAGAAAAACTACCAAGCCACCTGGAATGAAAATTGGTTTGGAAAGAATGACGAAAAAAACAACAAACAAATGAAATAAATCACGTAGAACATTTAATACATGTTTTTATTTGTTTTACTTTTTTCTTTAAATCACGGTTAAAAGTATAAATACACATATCTATATATGTAAATATCTATATATCGATATATATAAGAAACGCGAGGCCAGTAACGCTAAGCGTATATACCTTAGGTATATAGTGAAGGTGTTTTTGTACGACATCTTGAAAGATGGTTATTATAGTTGTTAACGTAGCCGTAAATATAAGCGTTGTATATAGTAAAAAGATATTTAAAAAAAATCAATGAACGTAAAATCAGCGTATAGCGAAATTCATGTTCCCATTCTTTGATTATATAAAAAAAGAGATGATTTGGTGGTGATTAACATGTTCATCGGAGTATCATCCCCGAGGTACTTTTTAAAATTTAAATGTCAACTCTCTTACGATAAATTTCATTTCATTTTGAAAAAAATAACACATTTATGCAACAACAAAAACACGTTTATGCAAAAAAAAACGTTTAGGAAAATAAAAATACAAAGACTAGTTGGTATTTAACCCTAGTTTTTAAACTCTCACCTGAGCAACACCTCTGCATCCCCATAGCTCACCGTATGTGAGGGAAGGGAACACCGACCACGACCGTGTCGCTATATGTGTGGAGAAAGTAATTTTAATTACAAAATGATTTGAAACCACCACCACTCAATAATTTTATTATTATTATTTTATGGCTCACATACCTGTGCATGCCCAACCCCCGCATCCAAAGCGACGAGTGAGCCCCACCGGAGAACTCCACTGTGGAGAAGCCGTTGTCGTGATGCTCGTGCTCGTGCTCGTCGTTTTCCTCCATGATTCAGTGTCTCGGTATTACTTACCCAACCCGGAAAGTCCTCAGGGTCAGGGTAGAAAACGAGCCCACTGATCCCGTACGCACAAGCCGCCGAGCACTAGTAGAGAGATAAAGAAAGAAAAAGTGCGTGATCACATATGGTCATATTAACACCACCACTTTTAATTCCTATGGTTTGATACAATCACTCACAAAAAGCACGACCATACCAAAAATCAAAAAATTATTTATTTACAAGTGAGCCATAGAGCGTCGGTCGCCATACAGTAAATGGGAAACAACCACTTACTGTAAGAGGTCTTTTCCACATAAATATATATGACCAACTACTGCATAGGCCAGTATGGCCACCTGACCCGTCACAGCTCGTAGGAAAAAAAAACAAATTACGTGACAACCATTCATAAAATAGAAAATAATTGTAAATAAATTCCATTGATAAAAATGTTGGGTGCTCATTCCTGCTCCCATTGTTCTCTAATGTTAATTTTAAGATTTCCCCCCGTGTTAAAAAAAACTTGCAAACAAAACAACATTCCAACTGCCAATTTATCTACCTACAAGACCCCATATACAATATGCTTCGTGACCTTTCTCCTCCTCATCAACCACAACAACAAGAAAAAGAGACGCCAAAACCCGAATAAACATTATTTCAAGGAAGAGAAATATTTTATCAAAAGAAGAAGAAAAAAAAAACAACCACGCAATCGTGTAAGGTGCAAAGAAAATCTGTTTAAAAAAATCTCTCTCTTTCTGTGTGTGCCAATGATGAACTCACCACAACCCCCGGTTGCACGCTGCTAAACCTGACAAGAGCTACAGCCCCGTTGAGCACGACCCCAGCGTTCCTTAGGTACTCGAGGTCCTCGGTTCTCCCGTACCGGGCATAAATCAGGGTACCTGTCAAAAAAAACAAAAAACAAAAAAAGCGAGAGTAAAAAAAAGTAACAACACAAAATTCAATATTTTTTCTTTTGTTATTTCTAATAATCAGTACAAGAGAAAAAAGTATAAGGGAAAAAGGGGGATATAAAGAGAAAAATCTCTCAGAAGCTGTGTGCGCGCGCGAGAGATCTACCTTACTGCTGCTGCTGCTGCTCATGCTTTCAAAAAAATATAATATAACCCACCAAAGTCTGCAGGCACTGCAAAAACACAAGTGTTTCAATTTTCTTTTTTGAGAAAAATGAGTTATTGCGAATTGTGAACACGGCGGCATGCCTTTTTTTTCTCTCTCTCTCTTTATCTCTGCTCTCTCATATAGCCTGGGAAAGAGAGAAAGAAAGTAAAAAAGAACGTAGATCCACTTTACTAAAAAAAATAAAGTATTAAACGAGCTTTCTTGGTCTCTGCTTGTTGGAGAGAATAGACAGAGAAAAAAAGTGAAAGCGAACGGTCTACATATCTACTACTACCACTACTACAGCAGCATATAACCAATAAATCAAACCAGAGACCGGAGGAGTAGGACTAATTCTACCAACATGTACATATATGCATTATTATTATTATCGGATATTTTTTATTTATTTTTTGTTACCGAGTGTGTAAATGTATTTGTTTTTGTATGTATATATTTACGCAAAAAAAACAAAGAATCATATACCAACAACAACAACGTCTACTACACACCTGTTTGCACAAGACTAGTTAGTAACAGCAAATCGAGTATCGTTTTTTTTCCCAAGTAGATTCGGTCAGGTCAGTATATATACTAGTGGGAACAAAAAAAGTTTTAAAGAAAAAAAAAAGAACAAATTTCATCTATCTCGTTACACAGGCTATATCGCAACTCGATCCCCCCAAAATTCCCTACCTGATTTCTCTACAAAATAAATAAAAAACAAACCCAAAGTTTTTCTGATTTCATTGATCGCCTAAAATAAGGCATATGATGTCAAACCTCCAAAAAGAAACCGAAGACGATGTGCGGTACAAAGTTTTATTCTTGTCTTAAAAACTCGTTAAACCTTTCGTTAAACCATATGAATCTCTATTAGACAATGCCTGCTATGTCCACGATTCTTCTCTCATCTTCCAGATTCTTTTTTTTTACCAATCCGTAATCGATCGCCCCGCGTTTCCCCCAAAACAACATTGTTCTTCCTCCCCTCCAAAAAAATCTTTCGTTAAAAAAATACGTTTTCTCCTGAGCCTAATTAACGGTGAAATTGTGTTTTCTGGAGGAAGAAAAAATGAAAGCAAAGAGGTACTATACAGCGTGTACACATGCTTTTTACATAGATAAATTAATCAAAAACCCGGCGGCATGATACATTTTGACCATTTTTTTTTGTTGCCACTGAAAGTGGTCACACGAAAAATTCATTTTGGACGACGCTACTCTCACTCAGTTACGTTACTGCGTTAAAAAAATAAATGGACAAGAATATGGTTTTATGACCATTATTCCCCATCATATGATGCTTTTACATTATCCATGGAAAAATGGCAACAAACAAACCAAACTGAATTGCCATTGGATAAATGCCACCCTTGGCGTATATAAACGGTTAAGTGTATAAAGAAATGATAGATTCTTTCTCTCTCTCCTCTCTCCCTCAAGACTTATATAGCGGGATAACGCAACCAAACAAAAAAATATTTTTACGTGTGTTCATATCGCATCGATCGATCGACTTGTTGTATATAACGTGATCAGAATAAATAACAACAAGAAAACCCGTGGTGGTGTGTTTGTGTTACACACCTAAAACAATAAACCACGCTTCACCGGTCACGCGGAAGAGAAAAGAGAGAAAAATAAGAGGAAGTGAAGAATGAGGAGATATAGCGGGACAAGACTATGAGAACAACAATCGTTACCACAACAAACGCTATACTTTAAAACGAAACTCTGGACCAAACGAATCTCCAGTATATGATTAAAAACTTTCTTGAACGAGATACCTTCCGAGAATTATTTTTTAACTGGATCAGAATTTAAAAAATAAAAATAAACTTATTATTTTTTCAAAAATTTGGGTCACCACGAAATTTTTTTAAAATGTAAATAGCTCAATAACGATGGCGGTAGTGTGTGTGTGGCCTTCGTACATCAGTCTTCGGTACATCAGTCTAATACATAAAAGTCCCTGATGGAACTCCTACACTTACTTGGCCTTTTATACTAGACAAGTGAGGCTAGAGGACCTTAAAGTCCCTGTCATCAGCGAAAGAGAACAAATAAAACACGGAGCCAAAAGCCTTACAAAGAAATACAAACATTAATCAACTTTATTTTGTTAATTGATTAATGTAAGTGATGTGGCCAAGTATATGTAGTAAGCAATGTTGTAGAGCGTGGAAGTAATGTGGAAGAGTGTGGAGGTATTTGGGGAGCTTTGTATACTTACTTTAGCTTTTACCGTACCGTATGCAACACTTTGGCATCAAGAACCTCCATTCTTTTTAGTGGAGTGAGTTGAAATCCCTCATCTTGGAAAATGTTCAACTCATCGTTGCTTGTATACATTGTGTAGATGAAGTGTTCTGGTATTATGTGGAAGTAATGTGGAAGAGGGGTTGCATGTTTGTCAATGAATGTGCGTGTTGTGGATGTGTGGTGGTAGAAGTGGCCGAATATAAAAACAATCATGAATGGGATAGTAAAAAGTAGTAAATACGGCTACTGTAGCCGGGCTACACAAAACTGACAATGTGGGAGGGAGGATATGAGATGAAGCGGTATTAGAAGACCGTGAATCACTAAAAAAATACGGAGAGATCCTTTGAAGATTCTCCAAAGAGAAAAAAAGCAAAACACGTTTCCACAATACTTCCACACTCTTTAACAATACTGCCACAATCGTGTCCCATTCCCATACTCATCTTTTCCCTTCTATGTTAATGATGAGAGTACTACAGATAAAATATATATCCTTTGACTTTCTCCTCAAGTCATCGCGCGCGAATATCGTGAACGTTTTGAGATTTTTTCTTCTTTCTCCTAATACTACTACTACACTACCGTTAGGTTTACCATTGCCTCTACATATAAAAAGGGCATTAATGGGGAAGTTTTGTATAAACGTTTAAGTGGTTTAATAATAATCAAAATGGTTTTTAAAAAAATGCATGAGTGAATAATAAGGTACAAGAGAGAGAAAAATATTTTTAAAAAGATTCCGTTTTTTTAAATATATATTTAGACTCACCGTTGACGTCCCCAGCCGGTGAGAACGCAATACATCGGAGGATGAGGTGGTGGTGGATTAACGGATGACGATGAGGTTGTTGGGCTGTTGGCGTTAACACCACTACCGCTATTACTACCACCACTGCTAAACAGCACGGACCCGTTCGACGACGAGGCAACGATCTCGACCCGGTTCCTGTTTGTTATTATTAACATATATATACAGGGTCTTTCATAAAGATCGCTACATCATTTTCAAGTACATTTATGTAAGTGTCTATGGTAATGTAGCGATCTTTATGAAAGACCCTGTATATTAAATATATATATATATATATTTTAGTTATCATGTTTTAGAATCATGTTATCGCAGTACATTTTATTTTAAGTATATACCGACAAAAATAATAGCCATTTATGACAGGACGACGTAAAAATCCGGACGTAATAAAATAAATTAGTTTTTTAAATAATAAAGTCGCGCATTAAAAAAAATTCTCACTTAACGGCATTTTGTTTTCAAGAACACGGTAATCAGGGATATCCGAGACATTATAAAAACAGACACCACCGTTTAATTTTGTTTATTACAAGTGAAGCCAGAGGGCCCTTTCAAATGTCATTTCATCAGTGAAAGAAAACAACTAAACCACGAAACCGAATAAGGCCGGTATTATGAGCAGTAAAATAAAAATCTAAAGTAAGGGAAAATATACCCTGCAGTAACTGCGGATTTCCTTATATAACCTGTTGTTTTCTTTCTCTATAAACATTTCGTTTTTTAATTTAAAACAAAAACACTGACTAACCCGCCCGATGATTCTCCTTGTTGTTGTTGTAACGAGATCCCACCTTTATGGACCTCGACCCTAACCGATAGCCCAAAGCTCCTCCACAAATCCCTGATCGCGAAAGCCATCGCCTTTCCCTGCGGACTCCCGGCACGGTGGGGCTCCTGGCTCATTCGCCTATACAGAGAGAAAAAGAAAAAACAAATTCATAAAATTCAACGAAAAAAAATTACATCATATCAGTGAGTAATACGTTTAAAAAAATATTCAATTTTCTATTTCTCTCTAGTAAAAAATAATAATTTATATATGTAACACGAATTTTGGCACTGGTGGTACTTTGTATGTAGTTAGTAAAAAAAAGCAGGAGGAACCGAACTTTTACGCACTCCATCTCAATCAAACGACCATTTAGTAGGACTAAAAAAAATTAGTAGTAGCAGCAGTACCTGAACGACTATCTTCACATTATGCAGAAAGTACGTATGTGTTTAGGAGCAAAAGAAGAAGAGTGGAGAAAGGAAGCGAAGGAAAAAAAAGGAGTGATTTGTCGAAAAAGTTTTTTTTTTCCCTTAAGAGAGAGAAAGTAAAAAAGAGCAGTAGGCGCTTATATACAGTATTACGATATAAGATGAGCAGAGGTAGCGGCGGCAGCAGTAGCACTTTACTCAAAAGAAAACTGGATATTATAGCTTTTTTTTAAAAACGTGTATTATAACATTTTTTTAGTAATAAAATAGTACATATAAAACGGTTATGCAGTCATTAGGAGGAAAAAAAAGATGGAGAAAAGTGAATAAAAAAAACTTTTACTTTTACTTTTCTCGCTGCGCTATATAGTACTCATATTATAATAATTTATTACACGTCCTCGTGTACTTATACTTAAAACTCTTCTTTTTTTTAAAACTTTTTTTTTCAACTAATTTAAGGAAAATACTAGTTATTTAGTTTAAAACGAACTTTCAAAAGTCATGTCACCAAGTGACTATGTCTACTGTTTTGAGGAGTTTAAAGGAGTATTTTTTAAAAAATAAATCACTCTTTCAAATTAATTTTAACTGTAAAGTTTAAACAGATATAATAAATCGGTTTACTATGTTCATATTATGTATTTAAAAAAACCACACACATCTAAACTTTAATAACATCAATCTCACCCACCACCACGATCCACCATTTTTTAAAACCCGCAATATATATTATCAAATGATTGTTTTACCTGAGATTCCTAGCGATCCCCTCCGCACTTAGCTGTATAAAAAGTTTCCGAACACCTCCACCACGTTCAGGAGTCATACCACCTGTAATAGTACTAGTAGTTGCTGCTGAGCCCCCGTCTGCGGTGTTGGTCATGTTTTTGTTGTTATTCTCCTCCTCCCCTCCTCCCACCACCACAACCCTTTCCCTCACCCCGACAGAGAACCCGGCCGTGAACCCAGCAACCAACACCACCGCTGATAAACAAACCACCTTCACCTAAAAAAAATATTGATAACAGAAAAAGACGTTTGAGTTTTAATCTTTTTTTTTTAAATCGGAGTACAAAATACTATAGTACTTTTTATAGTGAGTATGTAAATACACATGAACGATATAGAACTACGCTGCTATTATCTCTCTCTCTCTATATATATAAGAGTTTGCCACCGGCGACGGCCGTGGAGAAAATCAGTAATCACAATCTCAGTAAGGGTAAACTGCGCTTGGCCACTTTGACCTTTGAATTGTTCGGAAATGAGTTTGAGTTTCAGAAATGAAACGCAAATTTCAAGCATGATGAAGTTACAATAACAAACCGTAAATTTATAATCTGGAGAGACATGATGATATTAAGCTTTTTATAAAACATTTTTCTTCTTCTTAAGAGCAATATAACTATAGTAACATAATAATAGCTCGTTAAAAACTTTATAATTATAGGGTATGTCAGAATATAAGTCCCCAATTCCATGGATGCCTCCATTTAAATTGCAAACCCGATAGGGATGAGTTAATTTAAATAGAAAGACCCTTTATTATACACATTAACCATCATCATCAATTCATCGTCATCCCTATACGTCAGATTCTACTATATATTATGTACAAATTTTTTTTAACGAAGATAAAAAACAACAAACAACAACCTCCCTCCACCACACGCGAAACAGTGTAAAATAGTAAATATTATCGGTGTCGTCACCATATTATATATTAGTCTCTCATCTGTTGACTTCAGTCATTTCACCGGTCACGTCACCCACGTCATCGCATAAACCAATGTAAAATTTTCCACACACATATACACATATAGAGAAGAGGTACGATGAGTGCCCCAGTTGAAAGG
>VYYJ01005923.1:0-10236 GCA_021029165.1 Cyphoderus albinus
TTGATAGGATATTTCACTGAACGTAACCACACATTGTGTGGACCACAATTTGTCATATAAGACATTAAACTGGCGCCCGAAATTTTCATACACACTCGACTGGAGCTTCCGGAGCGCCTGCTGATGGGATGGTTGCTTATATATGTGAAAGAAAATGAAATTTGTGTAAAGCCTTATTTTGTCGAAAAATATGGAAGCATCACTGGTTTGTGGACATTGGTATCGAGAGAGTATCACCCCGAATTGAATTTTTGAGGAGCTTTCGATGTTGTCAAATATTTCCTTAATAATTCTTAGATGCTTTTCAACGATTTCGGACTTGACAAAAGTGGAAAAACTATAATCAAGCAATAGGGTGGCCACAGTGCCTGGGAAAGTTGACTCAGTTCCTTTGATTAGATTCTTTAACTGAAAAATTCTTTCAGAGAATTTCACTAGTTCCGCGCTTGATCCGCCCAAGTAAGGTGTCTCAATAATCCACAATTTTAAGGGCTTATTGAAATTATTCAGATTTGTAGTTAAGTTTTTATTGTGCTCTGCTACTGCCAAAGGGATCAAATACGAGCTGCTTTCATTCAGTCCTGAAGAAGTAAACTATTTTTATTAAGTTGCACATTGCACATCATAGAAAAAAATGGTTATAATATTTATATACCGAAACGTGGATAAATCCTGACTGCAATTTGGCTGAATATCGTATGAATTTTTCTGACCAGTGGTATTAAATCAGAAAGTCTGTAGTTAGTCTCATTCCCAACATCCAGAAATGACACGAATGGATAAAACAACGCAATCATATTCCCGTTAAACTCATCACTGGAGATGCCCTACAATAAGTATTTTAAAGATATGTAGTAATAAAAATTAATCAATTACTTGTTTTTTGTTTATATATGGTACTGCATTATAGTTTGTACCAGGGCAGGAAAAACCCATGGGTTTTTTCGGTGGCGTCGGAACGGGGTATCCTATCCGTGTTATATGGGGGGATTTCCCCCTGGATACATGGATAGGATTCCACGTTCTGACGCCACTGGTTTTTTTACTTATGTGCAGTTTTTTAATTTTAGGTAATCAGATAGTATTTTGTATTTTGTATTTGATAAACAAATTTATTATGTACCTAATAACCGTAAATATTTATAACAAACTATCTTTGAATCTACTTTTTGTTAACTTTCATTATGTAATTAAAAATAAATGTTAATTAGTTTTTGATATATGGAAGACATTTTTACAAGATGTTCAAAGTATTTATAAACAACTTTGACACCTTTATTTTATTGTACAATAATGTAAAAATATTTATTTTTGATATATTTTAAAAATCTAAAATTGGGTAGACTTTCTGTTATTAAAAACCCAAAGCCATCACGGTGGACCTTTGTTTGTACTAGCAAAGTTAGCAAAATTAGCATGGAATAGCGAAAACTCTGTCATTTTGTTAACCTAATCCCACCCATGTTGATTGTAGAACTAACGTGGCAAGGGTAGCCATAAACCAATAAAAACGCCAACGAATGGGAACATTGTATACTGAGCCTTACCCGTCATGACCTCTAATTCACAAATCATGGCCCGTTAACGACCCGTGATTTACCAGTCATGCCAAGGAATTCACCTATCATGAGCACTAAGGGACAATCAGATTGATTAAATACAACCTAGATACGTAGATACCTAGGCTAGGGATCTAATTCACCAATCATGCCCCGTGATCAGTGGCGTCGGAGCAGGGGGGGACGAGGTGGGGATATGTGTACCTCGTAATGTATTTTAAGCCCCGCCCGTTATGTTAAATTTCAAAATCCAGGGGGGGACACGTCCCCCCCATCCCCCCGGTTCCGACGCCACTGCCCGTGATGGTCTAATTACAGCCAATCAATGACATGGTATTAAGGTTGCCGACATGCATGATTGACAAATCGCACTGTGTGAACGATAAAGAGCTGTAATTTATTCCATTTAATCCGTTTTCGCTAGTATTGCGTACAGTGCGCCGTTTGTTGAGACACACAGGGCACTTGTTAATGCATATTCAGTTTATAATAGTCATTTACCTTTAATTCCTCTTCCTTAATGAATTTGCCATGAGAAACTTGAAATGATGAAAGTAGCACGGTAGTAGAACAAGGAAGTGTGAAAAAAAGTTCATTTTTATCCAGTTTTATTTTCAACGATGATGTTTGAGTTTAGAAAAAGCAACTTTTTTGTTTGAGAGATGTGACTGTAATGTCATGAATGAGGCACAGTATGAAGAAAGACATTTAACATGTTTAAATATAAAGTATTAATTAATAAACCATCTTTACTATTAAGACAAAACCACAATGAGAAACCACAGTACAATTTTTTTGTTTCTTTCCTTCCCTAACCAACTGACATTAAATTATAGTTCAAGTCAAACAAAAACTTCTTTCATCAGAAATATTCTAGGAAATACAATTGTTATTTCTTAGCTAGTAACTAGAAAGCCCGTTGCCAGATAATTCGCAAACATAGCGTAGCTGGATGTTATCAGATAGAGCTCCTCAAAATATGTGGAGGGTTTTCAGAAATCTAAGTTGTAGCGCAAAGAAAAATCTTTCAGAATAGATGCAAACGGAAAATAAACGCATAGGAAGGAATTACGTGAATCAATAAAACTATTAAAACTTTATATCTGTCGTGTGTTTCTATATCGAAACTGATTGAACGGCTAAATACGGTAAATGGTAGCTTCCAAATTGTGGAACGATTACAAAACTTGTAGTAAAATGTTAAAAATATAAACTGCCAGTAATGCATTGAATTTTCCATAATAAAATGGTATAAAAATATGATTTTTAAACTGCAAACACATCATATTTGTACGGCATTTAACAAATGAGAATCTTAAAAAATTTCATTTGATATCTAGCAGTTTAAAAATCCTGCAAGTCCTATGATAAAACTTTAAGATTATATAGGTAAATAAAGGTAAGAAAAACAGATGATTAATTTCCAACCTAGCTGCTATTTCATAAAGTATGAATGCTTTAAACAACATTGCCCATGAACATTGTAAAAAAATCTTTTTGCGTTTTGCAATACTTCACTTATAAGCTGCGTTAAGTGAAGTTGGGACCATGCATAAATTATGTCCGTGTGGATGGGTTGTTACCCTTGACCCTTCTGTCATACACATGGATAAGTTGATCTATCCTGTCATCAGCGTTACGGAGGTGGGTAGGTACTAAATGTACCTGTTAAAATGTGACGTCTGTAGTATATGAATCGTCGCTGGAGTCAACTTGACATACTTTCCTTATTTCTTTTTAGGTAGAGATGTCTGACTTTATATCAGGATACAGCAAATAACCTACAATAAGTAAAATTATTAATGTACATTTTTAGGAACCGTTTCGAAACTCATGTTTATTGACTAATTTGATTATTTATTATTATTTTGTGGTCACCGGTTTCAACTTTTCACTTTTAATCCCACATAAAATTCATGAAACCTAACCAAAATCTTGACTAACCACACAGTATCCTTTAATATCAGTTCTGATGAATTTGATCGGAACCACTGGAAGCTTTGTCGTTAGAAATTTAGAGAAGGAAAGAATTACAACTTATACAATTCAATTTTTTATTTTAATCTGGTACTGTGTGGAAGTTTAATATGTACATATATCCAGTAAAATTGAAAATGGGTAGAAATTTGCAAGCAGTGCGAGGAATTGGGACTTGCCTTATTATTTTCCAATTACTACTTCCTGTGACAAATCTGAAAGCTGAAGATAATGTAAGTTGTATATTTTACATAATTCATGCACCCTTTATTTTTATTTCTTATTTTTTATGCGACTGACGTTTATTGCAGATAAATGCGATAAAAACAAATTTTAATAGAAACTATATGGCCGTTACATTTAATCCTACCATTTCTGTTCTGGATATTGGATATGAAAAGCAGTACAATGTTCATGATTTAATTAAATTTATCAGAAAAATACACACTGAATTTGATCAAATCGCCGTAGAATATGACCCATCGATTGGTTAGTGATGTGACAGTATTTTAAACGGTTGACTTAATTATTTTAATTAAGCTTGTCGCTAAATTTCTTCTTGCAGATGTACAACAAAGTAGCAGATATCTTTTCCCGAGAGCTGTTGCAGAATACAATAAAATCTACTCTTCCAATGTAAAGCTCTGGATAATAGAAAAAAGTTGCAATAGTGAGAACTTGCAGTCTTATACCCTTAGATTGAAGCAGATAAAAAAACTTGTGGAAGACGCTGATCTAATTTGTAGTGGATCGATGAAGTCAATTCTGTTGGACCATAGTTGTCGCCATTTTATCGACGACTCTGCCACTACAGTTGAACGCCTAGAAATTGCGAACAAAGTTTTTGCCAAACATCAAATAATGTGCAATAATTCAATGATTACGGCTCAAATTGGCATAATTATTCCAAGTCTACAATCCAACCGACTTGTCGAGTCTTCCAGATTGTTCCACAAAATTAAGCCACTCACTGACTTCATTTTCTTGCACTCGACTCGACAAAAAGATAAAATTGGAGCCATTGATGAAAGAGATGATCCCTTAGCAGACTACGAGTCTCTAATAAATAATAGCTTAGGAAATTTACAATCTGAGTCAGGCAGGAATCTGCACATAGGATTAATGACAGGCGTTCAGGATACGTCGCCGAACGGTGTCGTCAACTTCACCGACATGGTCGCATTCTGGGATACGATCAGCAATTGGGCAGAATGGTCTAAGGTTCCCGTCATCATGAAAAGTGCATTTGACAGACCAAACCATGGCGTTTATTTGAAAGAATGTTCAATGGGATGGTTTAGGTTGGTGGAAAATAGTTTGTATAAAACTCCCTTTGAATATATCTTCAACAGTAAAAGGGAACTGATGCTGAAGGCGACTAAAAACTCAACGGATATAAATGACGGCAAGCGAGCAAATTTTTCAAGGAGTTTTTTCGCCACATTTGTACAACCAGGATTAGTGGCAGGAAAGGAAATCTTGGATTTGGGGGAAAATGAAACAGAATTAATTCCACTGATGCGTTTGGTTTCATCTCGGTTTGGTACAATAGTGATTGGAATGAGAAATGGAGACCCACTGCTTCAGAAAATAATCAGAGCGACAGCATTGTGGAATAAAAATTATGCAAATGACAAGGTCAAAATGATGCGATTATTTGTCTCTGCTTTTCTATCTCTGAAACAAAATCTAAATGAGTTTGACTTGGCAGTTAAAATGGCGAATGAGGCAGAAGCCATCTATCCAAATACAGTGGCTGGGATAATAATCTATACTAGAACGGACGACTTCATACCCGAAGTCCAACAAGTTTTAGGAAGCAATAATTTTACAGTGCCATACAAAATTGCTGTTGCAATTTCAATAAAAAAGTGTCCACATGAAAAAACTAGAGAATTTCTACGTAATGTTACTGCGAGTCTTCCCACTATCCAAATGTTGTTTTTTACAGCATTTGAATATTATCTCACAACAGGAGTGCAGAGAACATGCACTGAACTTACAACTTTAATGGAAACTTGTGAACGTTTAGTGCTAGAAATTGAGCCCAAGCAAAATCTGGAAATGGGATTCATGACAAGATGGCCCGGTGTTAATTTGGAAGGTCGTCCAATATTCTCGCAATTAGTAGATTTCTGGGAAACGTTGAACGTTTGGGCATCGGAAAGAAATAGAACAGTTATGTTATGGCAGGCCTTTGATTCTGATAGCAGCGCTCAAGGGGGTCCACCACAAGACGGGTGGTGGAAATTGGTTCCAAAATCAGAATACCGTCTCCCATCAGATTTGGTATTTCAGGAGAAAAGAACTGGTAAGAACTAATCAACCGCATTATTTCACATTAATATTTGTTAGTGTTGAAGTAATTTTGAAAATTATTTAAATTTTTATAATAAGGTGCATTAGTCGCTCTAGTGGAGAAAGCAAAAGAAGAACTACACCACGACGAGTCAATGCGGATTGAAAGAGTCGCAGCCGTGACCTCTGTTATGGCTGTTATGGTTGTGGCAATCATTTGTACATCTCTGTACTTTTGTTACTATTTCAGAACGTCCGGTTCCCAAAATTTGACAAAGCAGGAACTACATGAGTTTTTGAAGGGCACCAAAAAATCTACCGTGAACATCGCTTCATACGACGCTGATAAATTTGAAGTGAAAAGTGGAGAATTTGAAACAGACAAAGAATAGATTATGCTTGAACCTTTACGAATATAATAATAATTTTAATTATGTTTGAGGATAAGATTTTACGATACATTTAACTTGAATGATTCAAATTCCAGATGAAACAAATGTTCTTGGAACGGGTCAATATTCCATGATTCATGCTGGAAAAGTTTGGAGAAAAACACAAAATATTGAAAGTGAAAAAGTGGTTGCGGTAAAGACAATAAATCCTTCGTGTAAAAACCGCAAGATTACACTGAAAGGATTTCTGTCTGAAATCAAAGTCCTTGCTTACTTGGAAAAACACGAAAATATTGTAGAGCTGATTGGTGCTCATACATCACAATTGAAAGATGGCAAGTAGCAAATGGTTTCTTATGGGGACCCTTATCAAAGTTTCAAAATCTTAAATTTTTTATCCGGGAATTTTTAAACTTTGATAATGGTCCCCCCTTGGCTATCTTTCATTTCCCTATGTTAAATTCCATAAGGATTTTTTTTAAAAAAATTCTGAAAATTCAAAATTTTTGCACATGAACGCCGGCCCGCTGCATCCAGCGACATGTGCCAATCTTCGTTTTTCACCATTAGTAGTTAGCACAGAAAGTGGGAAGGGCAGTCTAAGAAAACAAGGTTAAATATTTCCTCGTAAGTTTGCACCTTCCTCTGTTCCACTTACAAATATTTGTTTACATTAATTCTCATTCGCCATACATAAATTTTAACATTCAGTAGAATATTAGTGAAGTACAGCAGCAGAAATCAATACTATCTCCTTTAAATTCCCTGCTAGTGAATATACGTAGGAGAGAATGTATACAGCTAAAAACTCGTCAACTAAAGAATTAATTCCTTTGAGGCTGATGAAAGCAGAATGTGTAACTAAAATAATATGGATGAGTATAGGAAAAATATCGTCCATCGCATTCACTTTATAGTGTTCAAATAACGTCCGTGTTGGTAGTTGTATTTCTTCCTGTTTTCATAGAAACAAATAACCACTGCTCACAAAATACATATAAAATATTATCACTCATTGCAAGATTCAATTAGTTTAAAACACTTACCTGGCTACATATGTTACGCCTCCTAGAGATTGTAGATGAGTATAGTTATTTAGACACATCACAATTTATACCGAAATTATTTACAACGTGGACGCTAATGTTCAAATGCCCAAGAACGACATAATGCGATGAATGTTTAGAAATCAATATTCTACTACGTTTTATACAATCTATACTGCTTTCTTAAGCACAGCGTTCTTTCACAATCGTATTCAAAATATTTTAGTTTCAAGCATGAAGAACAACATCGACGACGGAAACAAATTTTAATTATATTAAGTATCACAGTCGCCATTTGGTGTTTACAAGCAACCATTTTAAATCTGTCGCTGCCCAAACACGTTTACAAGGAGTGTCTCAATTGTCCAGAACCAAAAAGCATCGCCAATATTGTCAGCAATAGATAGCAAAAATTTGCTCAGATATTTTTACTATATTTGGGTTAAAAATTGTAAAACTGTCTACAATTGACACCATGATGTCAAAACTGAACCGGATCAGTATAATTTCCATTTGTATAGCGTTTATTTCCTTTTTTAATTCAAAATTAACATACGCTGAAACGGACGTGTTTCAGATGCAATTTCCATTTCACTTTGAATCAGAATGTGTTGTACACGTAGTCACCAGCAATCTTACTGTTAGCTATAATAATAATAACCACTGGATTCATCAAGATCCCAACCCAAAAACCAACACTCTGCTCTTTCATCAACATGTATATCTTATATATACGGCTGGAATTCTGGATTACTCGTTTCACCCCGAAGAGGATGACGATGACTTGAGAACACTGAAGGATGGATATTTCCGGTTTCTCAACAGGCACGACTCTGGCAAATGTCTTGTAATACTTCAGCAGACACAATCGTTTGAAGAAACCATGAACGGTATTGCAACTTCTGGATTTGGCACTTACGACAATGCTTTGTTCCTTGTATTAGTAGAAAACCATGAACGACTGCAAGAGTTCTCCTTCTCCAACATCATAAACTCTGGTGTGACCCCCTTTCACGCTCCGGTAGTATTCTACAATTCTTCAAATGTCTGGCTGCATTGTCTTTTTTGTAGAGAAAAACAATTCCCAATAGCAAATACGGGCACGTCTACAACAAATCTGCGTTCCCAATCTCACACAATTCACTCAACTGGATATGGCAGGTTCGTAAAAATACAAGTGATTTCAGATAACGGTGAAAGCGGCTGTTTCGGAACCTTTAAATCTATCAAGGATGGACGACGTAGGTTTGAACAGGCTTTAAAAATATGCGGAGAGTACAACAAACATAGAATTTATGTGGCGTTGTCACCGCTGCAAAGTTTATTTAACATAAGCTTAGAAATTACGGACATAATTAAGGGTGCAGAGGACAAAAAAGCAGCTGATTGGTTTCTACAAATTTTCATGGGAGAATCGTTTCTGCAGCGTATCGAAAACAAGGTGAGGATAACACGAGCCACTGTTGTATATAATGATGTAGCAGATGAGTTCGACAGTTTCCATTATCTTATCATATGCATTGATCTCAGAGGGCAGCAAATGTTTTCTCAGAGTCTAATTGAAGTACTAAATAACGTGAAATGCCCCCTTATCGCCATGTTACTGTTATATTGTTTTATTTTCAAAAGTATTTCAAAAGGACTCAACATGATATGGCCAATGTTGAGTGTACCCTTACCTTGGAAATATCCCCGGAGATATTTAGTGTTTTACCTACTCTGGGCCACACTTTTTTCACTGGCGTATCAAAGTGGTATTTCATCGGAAGCTGTGGAAATCAACTCGTTTCCAAGTTTTGGGTATTTTCTTAAGTCGAAATATAAGTTGGTACTTTCCAACCTATACGATCCTGTAGCCACAGATCTTGTTTTGGGATTGGTACCAAACCAACTAATAACTCATTGGAAAAACTTTTTGGAACCAAACGGAAGATCTTTGGACAATTTGTTTTACAAGCTTCCATTTGGAGTTAACCAGACAGATTTTGTGTACACATTAAGAGCTATTGCCAAGCATCGGATAATGCTGTCACCCGCAACAGATACTTATACATACTCAATGTCTATGCCAATGGGAGATGATACATGGATATCCGAGGGAAAGTACATATGCAAAGCAATTAGTATAAGAAATGCATTCAAAGTCGAATTTACTGTGTCTGTCAAAATTGCGGGGTATTTAAGTCGTAGCTTGAGGACCATTTGGGTTAGATGGAACGAAATGGGTTGGTTGTTAAAAGTACAGAGGTTGCAGAAGTGGGCGAGTCAGGTTGCCAGTCCAATTTCCCAGCGAATAGAGGTACTGGGGAGAACGACACCTAAAACTAGTTTACCGATTCAATCACCCCTCGGAATATGTTTGTTGGCTCATGTGATAGTAGTCACAGTACTTTTTGTTGTAATGTATGCAGAAAGAAAACGGAAAATTTGGAGTAATGCTATCTTATGTCTTGAATATTTTATCAAATCTGTTAGACAAGTAGCTAGAAATGTATTTCGTAGGAGACGGTCCAATAATCAGAGTTTGAAAAGTGACGTGCCTACCGTGGTGCATATTTTTGTTACAAGCAAATTGCAAACTGAAAATATGCCTGAATAGGTGAAATGAATCACTGTGACACGTCAGATACCAAAGTAAAACAGAAAAGCTTTGTCTGTACAATATTGTATTATACATATATTAATTATATTTGTACTACTATTACTGCGTATAATATAATTTCTGTTATATACGTTTATTTTTTAGATTGTTTATGAACATAATACTTTAGCATAAAAGCAGTAGATATAAATATTTTTGGTTTTCGGCAATCACAAATAACTTATATATCAAAACATTTATTACATTGTAGACGTACGAGGGGGAGTCAGTAAGTCTGGACCGGCTTTTATTAAGGCATAACTTTTACAAACATTAATCAATTTATTCCTCCTTTTCAACATAACTACCCTTAAGGATAACAC
>VYYJ01005924.1:0-10236 GCA_021029165.1 Cyphoderus albinus
CTTTCCGTATTTTACTTATTAACTACTTTCAAGAGAATGCTTTTTATAAAGATGCAAACCCATTCCATCCACTCCAATTGTATTTCATCTCATCTTTTCTTAAACTACCTGTATAAAAGATTATACAGTTGTGTTCCAAAGTAAAACTTGTGGACGATAATACATTACATCACATCTCGTTAAACTACCAAATTCCCATAGTACTCCAAGTAAAGTGCTTATCGAAATTCGTAAAAACAATTCTCTGTTCGGAATCCAACAAAAACACTACTACTTTTAAAAGTTGCTTTTATAATAAGTAATATTAACAGTTAGTTTTTTATTATTACCAAAATTATTTTTAACAGTTTAGGCATAGTGTAGTAGATACCTAGAGTAGGTCCGATTTAATTAGGTAAATAAAATAGTTTTAATTCTTAATGAAAATGAGTTTTCGTATGCCTTATGGTGAATTCAGCTCATCCGACTCCTCATGGTCCAATGTTCCCTCCGCCAAAAGTGAAGAAGCGGTGGAGGAGGAAACGGAGTTTCCATTAATGCAGGTGCCATCCGGTTTCATGTCGCCACCCCCGAAGCCAATGCTTGTGGTTCCCCACCCCAGTAGAATTGAGGCAAACATTGAAAAAGATTTAAAAAAGACAAATTCCCGGGGATTCACACTGAGCACATTGAAATGGCTCACAATTCCATTCGCTAAACCCCCAGGTAATACAACAACCAACGAAGTGACCGCGTATCTGGCCAAAACCCAACCTCCAACTGCAAAGTCGAAGATAGAAGGAGCTGGAAGAGGACAAGGACGTGGGGGTGGTCGCGGACAGGGTAAGGATATAGGACCAACTTCACCACCCCCACCTAAGAACAAGACAACAACTGCACCATCAACCTCTGTAAAAACTGGGAATAAATCGCAGAATAATAAGGACAGGGGACAAAGAAACAAGCGAGGACGAGAACACCAAAAGTCCGAAACGAGATAGCGGAAATAGCAGAAATTCAAACGAGAATAATAAAAGTTCAAAGCAGGAAAGCGGAAATTCAAATGGAACTAACACTAAAAAGTCTCCGCTGAAGGACTCCGAAAAACGACGCTCAAACGTGAGTGACGCTGAAAGCAATACCGGAGATGAAACGGAAGATTGTGAATTTCAGATTCAAACGGATTATTGTGAACCTCAGTTTGAAACGGAAGATTGTGAATCTCCAACTGAAAATGAAGCTGCAGGCTCCAAGAAGCGTGAAACCAAAGCCTCTCAAACGAGTTCAGCTGGAAGGAACAAAGTTTCATCTTTTTCTCAGGCATCCGACAAGATTTCGGGGACACCTCCTGACTCGAATGATCCAAAATCACAAGACAAGGTTCAATCTCAACAAAAGTGCCCCTGTAACGGACTCTGCTCATGTTGTATGAACAACGCCAAAACCGTTGAAGCGAAGCTTATTCAATATTCCATGTACCAGCCCTCGTCCGGGGCGTGTTGCAGACCCCAGATGAATTGCAGGCCCCGCATGGATTGCAATTCCGGTAACCGTTCAAAGCGCCCTGGGTGTTGCCTTCCTTGTCAACCAATGAGACCCTGCTCTTGCCGCCGATGTTGCATGTATCATTACTGCGTCAACAGGTATAAATGGCGAATAACTACCGTTTGAGTTGGGCGATATGCGACACATTCGCGTACAAAACGTTTTGATATTGTGCTCTTCGAGCCCTAATCTAAACCAACCTGACAAAAAAATTTTGAATTTGTAAGTTTGGTTGTTTTACATCTAACATAACCTTAAACATGTCGTCCAACTCGAACGTCAGTTATTCACCGTTATACCCCCTCACCATTCTAAAAACTGAAACCGAAGAGATATACACAGAAATTAGCAACTTTGAGAATGTCATATTACAAAAACTTTATTTAAACAGTTATCGATGCAATGAAACGTATTATCATCGTGGATTTCCAAATGCTTATATGCCGGGCGGTTATCGTCTTGGTCAGACGGATCCGTGTTGTCCTGCAGGTAACAATGGCTATGGATGTTGCCCAGGATCTATTAATTGCATCCGGTGGGAATCTGAGTACCAGGGCAAGTACAGGGACTTCTCGGAATTGATGGGAGCGACATGTCCACACGGAGAAATTCCACATGATAAAGTTGCAGAGAAGGAAGGAGAAGAATGTGAAGAGTCTCCAGTTGAGAAAAAAGACAGTGGCGAAACAGAGAGAAAATCAGAAGATAAATCCGGACGTAGAGACAGTGACAGAAGCAGTAGTGCAAAAAAGGAACCCTTTCTACCCCCCTCCCCCATAGATGCTTCTCCAAGCAGGAAATCGGATAACTCTTCCCCAGTGACACGCGACAAGAAATCTGATAATCGAAAATTAAATAATAGTAACAAGAACAAGAAGAATTGATTGTTTTTAAACAGTAAATCAGAAAATAGAAATCGTCAAGTTTGGACGCAGTCGCCGTCATTTATATCAGAGAGGAGTATTAAATTCATTACTTGCAAATCTAGGTCAGTTAAGGTATTTCTCGCATCTCTTTCTGGCTGTTTTATTTTTCAAGGGATAAGTTTTGCACAATTTTCCATTTCAATTTACCAGCGTGAGAAAGACGAATAATATTTTTGTGGAGTTGAGTCAGTGACTTGAAATAGTTTTGGTACCGTATGCGAGGAAGAAACGGCATGGCTAAGGAAAATGGAGTCACGTGTTGGAACATGTTCAGTTGTTCACTTATCCAAACCCTCGACGCGTAAATAAGTCATAATGGTTGAATTATTCTTATTTATTATGCATTGCAAACTAAACTCGTATCAGACCTTTCGAGTTTTTTTCCGGAATCAACGAACCTAGAAATATTTAAATATTTCATAGCTATAATAACAGGCTGGCTACATTATGCAAGGAATCAAAGGAAAGATATTCAAGTTGAAAATTATTATTTATTCAGCTTCAACTCCAGCCTCCGCAGTATAGCATTATTGTTATAAAGGTACCTAAGGCTCATTTAAAATTCCAAGCGAATATTATGTCGCTTGAAAGAGCGGCGTCTGAATTCTAATGAGCAGGTGTGAAATGAAAGTGAACGCTTCGAAAATGTGTAGGCCGGATCAGTTTAGCAGAGCGTCGACTTATTGCTCAATGAGTGTGTGTACTCAATTTGCAAAAAAATGTTAGGGAAAATAAATTAGTTTCAAGTTAGATAACTTACCTTGCGGGAGTACACCTTCTATTAGAAAGATGAGAACTTTGAGTGAGAGCGTCTCATCGCCCGAGGTCATCTGCAGAAGCATTGCACCTATCATGTTAAATCCTTGGCAGTAACCAACGGACGGATTCCAGCGAGAATACGACACCAGAACTCGCTTCAGCATCGCTTGTTTACCTCCTTCGAAACCAGTGCAACCTGTGCGATGGAGATCCTGCAGAGAATGACAACAAAAATGTTTCTTATTTAATACTCATACGCAAAAATTACATGAATGTTTACAAAAGTTTGGACTTATTCATTCATTCATTCATTTCCTCTCTTTTCCAATTTATTTAATGGCATTTTGGAAAAAGACTTTTTTACACACTCGCATTTATTAGGTAGATACATATTCCTATCCTCTTTCCGCTTTTTTGAACAAAATTGGAATTATTGAGAACGTACGCAAAATGTACTTACATTTATTCTTTTCTTGGGGCAAATGATCTTTCAAAAAAATACAATACAATACAAGGGAAAGGTTGACGGCCTTTGGGCCTGTATGTTTATGTTCGAAGGAGGAAAATTGAGTGGGATTCTATTCCGTTTGTTTCCCTCTCTCCCCCGATTTCCAGTGAAAGTCAATTTTCGGGACTCGGGCGAAAAGGTTGAGAAAGGAAGAGAAAACTGCAGTTAGGAAAGTCAATTAGAGTTGGCATTCATCACTGCTATACTTATGTTACGTCGTAATAAGTACAGATATTAAAATAGTGAAAAAGTGATGTAATTTATGTGGGAAGCAAAAACTAAAAGATTGCCTTTTTGGACATCACGAAGAGAAAAGAAAGGAGTTTTAATTGGTTCGATAAGGATGTGATGTACCGTAATGAGAATGTACAGGAATAGAGCAAGAGTCCAAGGATGTCTTTATTACCGGAAGCACCTAACACATTTTACTGGCACCGTTAACGTTTACGACCATATACATAAATTGCTAGGCTGAGGAAGAAAGGGACATTTCTTATTATCTCACGATATTGTTGTTAATACTTGGTCAACTCTTCAGCGTCTACGCATCGTAACTAAATCATTGGAGCGCCACAGTGACTCTGTTCTGACTGTGATAATTGCATACCTTAACTAGTGAAAATAAGCATATTGGCTTGTCTCTAATTTTAAGTTTCGCTTTTCCAATTTTACGTCTTATTGACAAAAAATCTTGAGAAGTACAACGGGAAAGAGTGGGATGTGCATTAAAAGAAAAGGCTTATAAAAACACACTAACCCGGAAGTGTTTGGCAGAACAAAGTCAACAAAATGAAGCATGATTATGTTAGCCTGTTGATTGAGTCATTTCTTTGGGATAATTGGACTAAGCTTTCTCTTAAAGAAAGTAAAGAAAGTAAGTCTTATGAGCATCTAATTTACCTCTATAAGAAACTTTCTTCTGCAATTTCTAGCGATCCACTATAGACTGGTTTATGAAGCTCGTTGATGAAGCAAGTAATTCAAAGTAAACACTATCAGGTAAAATATCGTCAAGAGTTGACTTAAGAACGGGGAAACTGTGTTAAAACGCAACACAGTCACACAGTTCATGCCGTACAGTAAACAAACCATGCTAATGCTAAGCTATAAGACAATGCATTATTTATTTGTGTTCTAGTAATCATCATCATCAATGTTAGTAAGCATTTTTATATGACGTACTTGACCTTTCATTTTGATTCTGTTCTGTATGCAAAATGAGTGTCAGGGGAATTGACGTAAGTCACTTTTTCCCACAATTCCACCCGACGTCTCTACCATCTCCTTCTATATCATCAAGAAAATTGACGGTTGCAATTTTCCCAGTTCCAGTGAACTGAACTTTTTTCACGTTCGTTGTTGAGTGAGATAAAAAAAGAAACTTTATTGATGTTTTCAGTTTGACTGAGTCAAGTCAGCAAAAAATGGATACTTTTGAGGGTTTTTTCTGCTGAAACCACTTCGCATCAACATCAATAAACCTACCACAGAGAAAAGCACCAGCATCATTACCGCAGGCACCACGTTCTCCAGTTTTCCATCAGCTTGTCCTTTTGGAATATTGGAATTTGGAATGTGTGCCCAGCATGGTTAAGCACACTTGAAGGAAAAGGAAAGTTGTTTATTTTAGACTTGAAGGAAAACTGTTTCATAAGTTTCATTATTGTTATTCTTAAACTACATGCATTGCATTTTTGTCATATTCCAAAATATATATTTAGCTATAATAGCTGGCACAATAAAGGAAGAACTAATGAAGCTCGTAATCTTGCGATAGTGAAAATAAAGGAAAACGAGCAGGGTGAAAAAAGACTGACAAAGAGAAAAAATAATCAGATTATAGCTTCTACTTTGCTAAGTACAACTCCATTCCCTGTGGCTGTATTTAAGTAATGTGATGTGATGTATGCGGCAAGGTTTGCGTTTGCCCTTCACTTTTTTAGAAGACCCATTTGCAAAGATGACACTCAACACACAACAGACAATGTTGGGCGCACACGGCACACCACACCGGTATCAGTCACTAGAGCACTAATAACATTATCTCTCTTCTATGTGTGTAATAACAGCGGTCTCAAAAACACAAAAGACTTTTCTCCTTTGCTTTTTTCAGTTTTATGCTTATGCTTACCTTGCCTGGGCTAGTGAGCTGTGGCTGAGAGTAATAAAAATGAATTACGCATTTTACTTATAATAATAATGCTGGTGCAGTCTGTTCAATCTTCTTATTCTTTCTTCATTTTCGTCTATGTCTCATCTCAACAAAGAAAAAAGTTATTTCAGAAGGTCACTTTTTTCTAACCGCATCGTGCTCATGGCTTTGTTTGATTTTTTTATTCTACGTTTAGGTTGCGGTGGGTGTTACAGATTTAGATTAGGTATTTTTTGGGGATATTACCCCCTTATTGTAGCTAGAGGCACCTGCTGCAGTAGCTTTCAATTGGGAGACGTCAGCCGTGGCTCTAGATTAAAATGGGTGTATTAGAATGTGGGGCACACACAACGTATGTTCGTAGACAATTTTTCTTAGCTTGAAAGAAAATTGAAAAGAAGAGGTAGCGTAACGAGCAATTACTGCTCTTATTGAAATCCTAGAGTCTTTTCTTTTCAGGCTCCTACGCAAAAAATATGGCACATAGGTATCATCTGATTCTATTTGTTAGGTCTGTGGCATGGTCAGTCAGTAAGAGGGGAAAATATATAAAGACGTCAGCAAATTCTGCTTTTTCGTGAAGACAAACTTTGTGGTCTAGTTTATTGAGAAATGATTCCCTGAACTCTTCTCAGAAGTTTTTTCTGCAAGAAAAAAATCAATCTTTCCATTTGATTATTAGCATAAGAGCCGAGAGCGACGAAACGAATGAAAAATGTACTGAGAATGAAACGAAAGGAAAGTATGGTCAAAGGTCTCCAAAAACACTTCATAAAATGACGAGTTTGTGGATCAAAGCTAAATTACGTACGTCAGAGCAATTTTATAATTTTTTTAGACTGAGAAGGAAAAAGATGTGGGAACAGAATACATATTAAAACGATTGTACTTGTGGGCGACGGGTGCGGAGGTGCATGCGGAGAAAAGAAACGTTTATTCAGCTTTTTGTTATACATACGGAAAAGTTTCTTTTGATTACAGTGTGTAAACTTTAAGTAAATGGATTGATAATTACTATACAAAACAAATATTGAACTAACCTTTTCGATCTGGTCGGCAATCTCGACGTCTCTTGAATTGGTGTAGCGACATTTGAGTCATCACTCTTTGCCAAGATATCCCTTGGTCCTGCATGTACCGATCAGAGAGATTTTCCCACAGCTGGAAGAAAAATGAGCAGAAACAAATTGTAGATAATATAAATAAACACATCACACATATTGCTTCTTACATATTTATATGCATACAAACAATTGCTCTTTTGATACGTTTTCTATTCAGAACACTAAACACTCTCTGGGGTTTCCTTTGTTGTACCATTTTCTGTCCTGCTGCATAATATGCTTTTATGGTTTACATGGGTTTTTAAAACATTACATCACTATCACGTTACAATGATAAGTAAAGGAAGTAACTAAAAGAATATTCCGTGACGATTTTCTTTGGGTGGATTAAAGAGAAGAAAAAATAAGCGTCAACATTTTTTTACCTTGTCTTGCCTTGCCTCCCCTTCTGTTAGCTCTAAGAATTTTCAAGATCGAAAACGGACATAAAAAGATACGTGCTTTTCTAGATTGTCTCTCTCCATTCCCTGGTTAGTCACACTACGTCTCCTTTTTACTGGCCTGACTACAGAATAGATTCATTTTTATGCCCTTTGTGGCGCCTCTTTTATGTGTATTTCACTGGGATTACGCAGGGATTTTCGGAAAAGTTTCACCACGTCGTAAAGTTGTACAATGTCAAGGGGTCAGTAAAAGTGAAATGCGACACTGTTCTATCGAATTATGGAAAGATGTGTTTCTGGAGATTATTTTGATTGTTGTATGTTGAAAACGGTGTAGATGAAAATGATATCACTTTGCTTTAGAAAAGATGGAAAGAGAGAAATTGTTTACTCGTTGGGAGAAAAATCATCTTTTTCGAATTTGTGTGTTTTGTGTTGTTGCGACACTTTTTAAACGGTTTGGTTTGTTTGGAAAACCGAGAAAACGTTTGACAGTGACATTGCGGTTGGGTTAGGCAATTCTGTATTCTTCAATTTGGTTGACCTTGAGTTGAAAAGATAAAATAGAATCTTGTTGAGTGGTGGTGTTATGTCATGTCATGGAAGAGTGGAAATGAGAGGAGAAGCACGAACGATCGTCATCGTCTCTACAACTCTTCTTAACTTGCGGCTTTCTGTTATATGAAAATGAAAAAGTGAAATTTTGGTTAGGTCAGAAGACCAGGACCACAAGCCTGGATGAAGTGATGTGAAACTAGGATCGAGTCAGTGAAAACACATTTGGGAAGAATAATAACGAGTAAAGCCATAAAGCGTGACGTTTTTAGAGTAGCTTTAACTTAGCCTAGGCTGCTCATTCTACAATACAACAAGTTCAACAAAATTATTCTTGGAAATATCATAGAGAACTGTTTTCTTTTCCATTTGTTTATACTGGACTGGAATACTGCAGCGTATTTTCATGATGAGTGATCTCCACTTCTACGAAGTGTGTTCAACAAATTCTATATGTTATCTTTTCCAGCCAATTTTGTGCACGAACCCAACCGCCAATATCCAGTTTAATATTGATCGACTGTCAGTGCGGGCACCGCTGATAAAAACTTTACTCTCATGCCTATATGAAGAATGTAGCTGCAATTCTTGTGGCGCATCTGGAGATTCCGCAGAATCTGCCAATTTTGTTCCAAGGAAGGAAAGTCTACATTAGCATATTACTGAACACGAAACAGCTATAGTCCCAACTCGAGACTCTGCCTAAAGATTATTAATCCGCTTTCACCGAAAATCGACACTTTTACAAAGGCTCGTCAATTGTTTCACTTTACTTTCGGGTGAACAAAATGAATAAATAGACGGATAGGGAACGGAAGATTTGGCCAGGCATAAACATGACATGTAGCAAAAGTCAAATGTAAACCTTTCCCTGAAGGAAGTCAGGAAGTCGGAGTAAATGAGCCTTTCTCCAAACAAAAGTCGTCGTTAGTTGGTAAAAGCAGGGCTCAGCCACCTGCGTCTATCTCCCTCCGCCACTGTTATTAACCTCTCGTGATTCATTTTCTTTTGTTTCGCTAAAATGTAGTAGACAGTGAGAACTGGCAAAAGCAAAATTTGTTTTGTGGAACAAAGTCATAGATGCGCTCATTCGTTTTCTTTTTGCTTCCGTTTTTATTATTTGTGTGATACGATGCGAGGTGAGGCGAAACCAATGTTTCGCAATGTATTTTTGCCGTCGTGTCATGATTAGCAGTAGCACCTACGCATCAATTCAGTCTCAGTCGCTGTGATTATTTTTGCTTGCTTAACCAAGTACAGATTGAATTAAAAGGGTAAAGGTAAATGAGAGGTGACTGAACTTTTACTTGGTACTCAAGTTCTCATTTTAGCTTTACAGAAGCCATCATTTCAAGTTAACCATCAATCATTTATTACCTTTATGGTTACCTAAGGCTGGTTGCTTATGTATAAAGAATACTTATGAATGACGAAATTGTGGTTTTTGTTATTAACTTTAAAGAGAAAGGACGCCTTCTCTATTTATGTAAAATATCAAAAGCTTATCAGCTGTCAAAAGAGAGTTCAGCATATTAAAACCCTCCTCAATGCACATATTTTTGTGCAACCAACTTTCCAAGATCTAAAAGTCTCTGTTCAGCTTTGTATTGACTTTCTCTTTGTGTCGCTTCTCATAGTAAAATAAAATAAAGCAAAGAGGAGTTTCGATGAGGGCATACCTCTCTTCCTCCATGCAATGCTTCACCGTCTCCAGTCAACCTTAAGCACCTTCAAACGACCTTTTACGGTTTTACAGGGTTTCCTCGTGGAAAATACTAACAGCGAATGGGCCGCTAGGGTTAATGTGTGGTTCTGTTCGGCTAACTTTTCCCAGTGGCAAGCAAAAGCATCATCATAAACATTATAATCTTTTTAAATGGGCAGCAAAATGTATTTTTATTTACATCAACGGGCGGACACTTTAAAAGATTATTTTATGGATGTTACTAATACCGTAGGTATTTCCTCCTGGGGAAATTTGACATTTTAGGGTCCGTTATTTAAACCATTGAACTATTTTTGTGTATACTTAAAAAATAAATTTACTTCAATATCTGTGAGCGTCGGCAACAATCAAGGGAAAATTTGATGCAAAGTACATAAATGATCACAACCACACGTTTTGACCTATGCATCAAATGACTTTCAGTTTCACCTTGGAACTGATCAAACAGTTTTGGGAGGAAAGGGAGGGAGGCGAGGCTACTGAAGGTGAATTGGCGAGACTGGCGGATTCTCTTACGAAATAAAAAATACAGTGAGCGTATGGAATATGAAGTGTTATGACGTTCAAAAACTAGACTAA
>VYYJ01005925.1:0-10235 GCA_021029165.1 Cyphoderus albinus
ATTTAAAATTAATCCTTTTCGGGAAATAATTTATTTAAAAAGTAATAGAAATTGAGAACTTGCAATTGGTAGGAATCCACAATGGAATTTAGGAGAGACAGTTCTTTTTCCAAATATCGTTTCGAATCTTCCAGAGAGTTGTACAAACTAAAGAACTGTTTTGTCGATCGATGCGTAGCAGAAACTAAAACCATTATTTTTAAATTAATCATAAGATTAGCAATTATAAAGTATAACCTTAGATCAGAATGTAAACTATAAATATTATAATCAAAATCGAATACCTTGATTATACAATTCAGAGAAGCGTAACCGGTATTCTCTCAGTTCCATCCTGTTTGGAATCTGTTCGATTTGTCTTTTTACTGATGCAACTTTCCTATTCATGGTGGCCAATTCCACTCGCCCTGCCTCAATACGAGCCTTATTTCTTTCCAGTTGTGCTCCCAGGTCAGCCTTGGTTGCATCCGAAAAATCTGTGAAAAAATGTCGTAAAAGAAATGTAAATAATTTATACCAAGGAATCAATTGATGGAAATTGCATCAGGAATACAATTTGTTCTGCGTATTTACCTGTGTCAAGGGAGTCCAACTCTTTCTGCAGTCGTTCCAACTCGACGTTGCACGAGGCTTTAAACAACTTCTCATCCGATTTCAATCTTTCATAGATTTCTAAATACCTCTCAATCTCATGCGCTACTTGTTCATTTTCCAAATTGTCACTGGATAAAGACTGAAGCTCCTCGTCCAAAGTGTTGGATTCCATTTCCAAGTCATTTAATTGGTTTTGTAACTCCTCCATGATTCGCTTCTTCTCTACGATGTCATCATTGCACTTTCTTAAGCTCTCGTCCAGTTGCTTGTTCTGATTAATTAACGCTTCGACCAGATTTCCCACTGATTGATTCTGGTCCCCCGACTCTTGGCCATGTGACACCCTTTCCTCGGTAAGCTTCATTCTGGACTTTGGCTTCGGTTTTGGAATCGGCTGGAGAAAAACAAATTGCATTAACTTTAATTGACAAGAGTTTCTAAAAACACACAAACACATCTTTACATACTAACTATCAATTGTCAATTTTACCCTTTTGCCTTGTTCGATGCATTCTGCCATTTCCAACCTCAATGTTAAATTAAAGACACATTATTAAAACAAGTTCAGTGGAACAACTTGACAATTGATATTAAAATGTCAAGAGTTGTGTGAAGGGTGGGTGTCACTTGTCCAGCTCCAGACAGGTGTCATGTCAGATGTTTATGCTTAATAGAAATCATCTTGAATAGATAATTCTTTCTCTCTGAAATTCGCATAAAGCAAAGCAGAGACCAAAAAACTTCCAACTTGGTAAAGTGCATCTTCCGTTTTCTCATTTCCCCGTAGATGTTCAAAGTGAAATCCAGGAACTAGCCACACACTCAACCGTCTCAACCTGTTCTTGCTCTCGCGAATTTCTTGTAAGAAACAAAAACATTCCTCTCAACACGTGCATTTTTAGAATCTTGTATTTTTGTAATATTGTTTAAAATGTTTAAGGTAAAAGTAGACTAATTAATAATTGGAATGAATCACTCCGGGGAAATAATAACTCTCCAAGTAGGAAACTACGCTAATTTTGTTGGAGCCCATTATTTCAATCTTCAGGTAAATTACTTTTTTATTGATTACATCTTGCACTTGTTTTATTTGTCTGATTGATCATCAAACTTGGATATGACACTGTCATAATGACAGTGTTCCAATCGTTTAAATCTTTTAAACGATTAATATACCTACTATTTTAATTATGATTATTTACTGGCTTTTCAGAACCCCTCTCGGAATTCCGAATATGGGAAAGAATTTAGTTGGAAGGTGTGTTGGAAAGAAGGAGAAAATCATCGTAAAGAAAAAACGTACACCCCACGGACCTTAATCTTTGACTTGAAAGACAACGTGTCAGACGGATTTATTCGCAAGTCCAGTAATCTAAGTGACCCTCCTCTTCCTGGAGTAAAAGCATCTTCGTCCTCGACGTCCTCCTCTTCTAACACTCAATCTCTGGAGAAAATTGAAAGCAGCATAAACTGGGACGGAACTGTGCAGAGAATTGTTGCTCCGGAGTTTAACAGACAGGAAGTCGAAAGCAGAGTTCAGGCTCCCGGTGTTGGCGATGATGAAACGGATTACAACGAATGGGGAAATTTTACTACCTGGAAATTAAATCGACCCGAGAAGTTTGCCTTTAGTGTTCCGAACTTTATGTACAACGCAGAATCTGACAGATTAGCTGGTTACGGACAAGGACTTTACGTTTACCAAAAACTGGAAGAAAATGTCATTGACGGCATTCGACTTTACGCAGAAGACTGTGACTATCTTGAGGTAATTTTTGTAGTAAATGATTTAAAATCAAAATATAATATCGATCATTCTAGTGGAATTAATGTTTAAGAAACCTAATTGTTTATGTTTTTAATTAAGGGGTTTCATTTACTGGTGGATGAATACGACGGATTTACTGGAATTGCAGCTGGGATTTTAGAACATCTTGGGGATGAATACGATCGGAAGGCTTGCTTCGGTTTTGGCCTTAATCAGCCCATTCCAGAAACAACGCCTGGAGTCAGTTTAAAGGATTACAAGCTGAGAATGAGCAACACTGCCCAATTATGGAGTGCCTTCAACCGCCACGCGCGTGTGTTTACCAGTTTTGGAGTTTGCGAAGATTTATTTGTCTTAAATCCCACTGCAAGGAAATTCCCATCAACAAATCAAAACGTAAGAAAGGGATTTTTAAATTGAAAAAATCAGCCAGTTTGAAATTATGGTTGAAAATTATGAATGATTTCCAATTGTTAAACAATTACTGTTTAGTGCTCAACACCCTACGTCTCCAGTGCAATTCTTGCTGCAGCACTGGACACTTTAAGTGCTCCATACCGGCTGAAGACTCCCGCTTTCCCACTGCATGAAATAACGAGTCTCTTAAATGCATTTGGTCACAAAATGACATTAGTTGGCTCAGCTATGCCGTTCCATCTAAATCAACAAAGTTTATTTAAAACTCTTGACGATCAAGGATTTTCTTCCGTTATTAGTTTAACTCCTAATATTGGTTTGGAGCTGGATCGGTCGATAGGAAATTTATTTGTAGCTCGAGGAATTAAACAGGATGAAATTATAAGGTAATCATCATTCAACAAACAAATATTTTTTTTACAAATAGTTGCAAATCTAACTACATAAATGAATAATATGTGCTTCGTTTTGCAGTAAATCTGAATTCCGTGAGTTTAAATACGCCAACATTAACAGTGTGACATCCTGCATGGAACTTTATTGTCAGGAGTCGTATTCCAGATCTGTTCATGTTATTAAAGATATCCCCCCTCCGTTGAAATTTGCCGTTCCATTCCCTCCACTTTACAATAATAGTTATTTAGATACGCAGTCTACAGGAAATCGAGTTGATACTTTTAGAAGAGGTAAGTCCATGTGGATATGAGAAGCAAAGTTGATCATTTTATAAATACGTAGATTGATATTATAGAGGTCTGATTTATTTTGAACTTATGACAGGAGGTGGTTGTTCGGTACCGGCTTTGGCTACCGCTCACAATAATCCAGTAGTAGAGACTTTACTGGAGAAACTCGTGACCACAACCGGAGGTGGAGTAGGCGGCTCCTCAATGAAAATGAAGGCATTTTATGAGCCCTCGGCAGAAACCTGCAACAGTGTGGGATTGGAGTTCGAGGATTTCGCAGAAAGTATTAATGATTTGAATGTACTAAAAGATGCCTACTTGAAAGACTAAGAATAACCGTGTTGAAAATTAACAAGTGAAAGATAACAATTTCGTTAATCTCTGATAATCTCTGTCATCATTTTTATTAATTATAACCACTCCTCCCACTGAATTCAACACTGACACATCATTTTTGTGATACTATTCTATCTTTCCAATAAAAAATACCTAATGAAATTAACAGATTTGTTTCAAAATTAATATTTTCTACATATTTTAAATTTTCCACAGTGCTGGAGGTAGCAATTAAATATTAAGCACTTTCATATCTTTACAAATTCTACTTTCGTGTTGTATTTTAAATACATATATTTTCAATTTTTATCACTTTATTATATAAGAGTGTCATCGACAAAATTCGAGAATATGTAGTTTCCAGTTTCTGATTGATTGGGTTTGGTTTTACTCAGTGCTCACACAGGAAAGAACAACTCCATAATTTCCAAATGCTGATTTGATGATTACCATTTGCCTAGTATAGTACTTAACACATCAAATAATAAATTGATTTACATCTTTACAACTACTATAAAGCGTCTGGAAAATGAATTTTGCGGGATTGTTTTGTAGCTGGTGTTATTTTTCGAAAGCATTTATCAATAAAAGGAAAATCATACATTTAAAAAATGGTTCTCTCGCAAATTCTAATCTGAGCCATCACATCAGGAATCATTATGATTGTGCCTGTAATGTTCAGTGCGTGGACACCGTTTCGCACTCTCGTACAATTCTTGGCATCTGTTTATAGTTCTTCCGGTTCTGTTTCAGTTAATTTCCAGCTAAAACATAGTGAGTGAGGGAATTTCGGAACTGCTTGATTCATGAGTTCATTCGTGCACCTTACGCATTTTTTGGCAGTTTCCTTTTCTTTTATTTCAAGATGACCTCTTAGAAAGCAGACAAGGTAAGTTGTATAACTTTGTTTTATTTTTGTGCTATGTGCTCGATTTCCAGTAAATATTTCCAAATCTGGAAAGGTAGGAGGTAGGTGTAATAAGAGACTTCCCATAGTTTAGTAAAAGCTTCAGTGAACAGGTCTCGTGATCATATCACGGCACCGTAAAACTCAGTCAGTTGGCAAAGTTGGTTGGTTGCTGGTCGCTGTATCAGTGTAGTAACCAGTAACATAACGTCAACAGCTTCGGTGTAGCGGAGACACGTTAATACGCTACTGCTCACTCACAATATACAAGCAATGAGCACTTACTTACAAGTTGAGTTGTTCAACTTTATAAGGATAAAAAGTTGGCTTAAGAACAAGCGTGAGTTTAGTTAGCAGCTAGGGAGAGAGCAGCGAACAACATGCTATGTCAAGCAAGTCAAAGTCAAGCTACCAAGCAAATAAGTGGAAAGGCAAATGTAGCAAAATCAAGTCAACTCACTCGCTCAGGCCTGTGAAGAAAGAACTCGCTTCTTTCACCTCAACCAGCAACCAGAGAAATCAAACGTTTTCCCTGACAAGCATCACATCATCAATGCGCTTCAAGACAGGCTCTGACCGGTCGGGTTCTGCGGAATAACACTGGTACCAGTAGCAGCAGTGCCATTCCCAAACCTCGCCTTTGCCACATATTTACTTTCGAACTCTTTTTTTACTTTCTTTTCCCGAGAAAAAAGTTTTGAGTAAAGGACCACCACCATCCCAGCACCATTTAGGTAAGTCGGCTGGTGTGAGAAGGAAATGTGTAGAAGAGCTGAAAAGTATTTCTTTTTTCTCTCACTCTCACTCAACATCAGATTTTTCACAGAGTGACACCACTTGGCAAAAGTAAAAAATCTCTTTGTTGTTACACTGTGCTGAACACTTGTTTTGTGCAAGGCTTGGCTTGTCTGTCCCCTGGACGGGTTATGATTAGAAGTGCTGGTGGCTGGTGTGCTACAATAATAACGACCGCACCGTCATTTCTTCTGTCACTGACCATAGAACAGCCGTCACGAAACTAATTTGTCGCTATTTCTATTATTCACAGAGGTTATGTCATACTGGATAGTTTATTTTTGGTGACGATTGTTGTGTGACATGTGAGTGAAGTTGAGTACCCTTTTCCTTCTTTCGAGAGAGCCAAGAGGCGAATGTGGAGAAGAGAAAATAGGAAAGAAGACAACTTTTCCTTACATTACAACTCACCGAGTGATGCTATTTTTGCCGAAATAGATTTTCCTCGAGTTATTCAAACTTTTCCCATTTATTGATGCTTCCACTTGGTCCTGGAACGTGGGGTGCGCACTTGTAAATTATCGAAAGGCTGTTGGGGATATTTAGCGAAAATGGTGAAAATTGCCTATTATGCACTTTCCAGATTACGCTGAAACACGAGTCACATACGTATGAAGAAGCAAAAGATCCTTGGTGTATTATAGCCAGTAAACAGTACCTATGCAGATCATTGTGCAAATCAACTCCTGCACACATTCTAAAACTGTGTTCGTGCGCTGACTAGAGAATATCTCCTTCCTTCCGCCTTTCCTCCATAATTTGTCATCTAAATTCCTTCATTCCCACATCTCAAAAAAATCGCAGTGGCGTGCAGTAAACTGCGCGGTTTGCCTTCCAGTGCACAATCCCTTTTGAATTCCTCCTACAAATGCCAGTGGTAACAAGGGTGAAATAAACCGACAAAAGTGGAGTATTTCCTGAAACGAAAGACACTTGGCAAATTGCACCGGTCAGATTTCAAACGCTGAGTCGCCAAGTGTAATTAACTGAACGAGAAGTTCTAATTGTTACTCCAAAGTTTTATGGGTGCTATTAATTACAAGTGAAGAGGGAAAATTGTATTGAAGCATTTCACAAAACGGAGCTACTACTCCATTATTACTCCCTGGTAAGTTCTTTTCTAATGGTTGATAATACATTTTAATTTATCCTTTTTAAATTAATGAATTAATACAAATTGAGTTTCACAATTACATACGGAATATGTTTTTAAGCTGTTTTCCTCAATGGGTAGTACAGAGAGAAATTGAATAATTCATTGGCTGCAGTGCAGTGTTCTGTCGGAAATACGTGAATGTGTGCAGCTGCAAACAAAGAGAGATCGAGAAAGTGGAACAGTCTCAGAGTACCCCATGAAGTGAATTTTAACCTCAGTTGCGATTCCACTCAGGTCTCAATTCTAAATTCCCATTGAGTTGATTAAAAATAAATACTCACTCATGTATTTCAGTCCAGGCACTGTTATGTAACGTAATTGCGTTGCAAATACTGCTGATTCATTTACTTCATATAGCGGCCACTGCCACGTATCGCACTAATATCGAGAGTAAAATTGTAAAATTAAAGGTTTTCATTGTTTGTTTATTGAAAAGTGAGTTTGGTACATTTTACCATTAACTTTCATGCATTTACGTCATAAATGAGCAGCGAGTAGCAAGACAATTTAATTGATGCATTGACATTGCAAAACCCTCAACCAGACAGTTTACAAAAATAGAGGTAAAAATCCATTGATGTAAATATTAAAGCTGAACATGGCCATTGAATTTCTGTCGTAAATTCCTGATCCAAGCTTTTATTTCTGGCTGTCAAAAGACGAAATAGGTACAACTCCATCGACATAGAAAACACTCGTTGACGCATTGAATTATTAGGTACATGAGTTTGTATGTGTGTAAAATGTGGTCCGTACATGAATTGGTTGTCGTGCTCCTCCTCGTGTTGTGTAAAACCAGAGACAGGAAACGTAGTGGATAAATGACAAAAACATCTAGTGAAAGAACGACATGGGCAATTGCCTGTACATAAACTTGAGACTGAAAAAAAGGAAATACACCTTCCTTTCTCGCTCTATTTCCTCCGCACACACACAGACATACTATCTCCACTTTTCCTTTTCCTCTAAGCTCTTTCTCTCGTTTTTTGCTGAGGGCACATTACAGATATTCCGGTCCACTCTTACTCTTACTGTTACTCAATAAGTGACGACATCGAACAGCAAGCACACAAAAAACTCTATTAAGTTCAAACAAAATGAAACAAATTCCTTTTAAAGTACACTTGTTCCTTTTTCTGCCATCCTAAACGTCTCGTAATGTTTCTCTAATACTAAATTGACCCGTAATCGCTGAACTGAAAAAAAAGTTGTGTTTGTGCGTGGTATCACCACCAAACCAACATCGAACAAAAGTGACAATGAAATGAGGATGCCGCAGTATGTACAATCTTGCATATAAAATGGCCACTTTACTGCACACACAAATTGCATTTTATGTACCATTCTGCTACTTGTGCAAATGACTCTTCACCAGCGACAAAATATATTTCGATATCGTATGTACTTACGTAGATTGTTTAAAACGGGACATGAAAGGGAGGAGAAAGTAGCGAGAAGAAGTGATAATGATATCTAAAATTATATCGCCTTCGACATCTTGAAAGTGGAAACGACTGAATGAGGGTGATGTGATGTCGATATTGTCGTAAACGAAGGGCCATTACTGATGCAGTATTATGCAACCGACACCGCCCTACTTGTACTAAAATGTTTCTAAATGGGGAAAAGCATGGTGATGGTGAGTGAGACAAAAAAAGGGAAATTGAGTCTTATTTTGATCGTGGTGGAAAACTATCGGGAGGCAATATTGTTGTGGGTGTGAGAATTCTTTCATGCTATCATTGCACAATCGTCAGTGGGCTCAATTCTTTACGAAACGAAAACTTGCTCTCTTTTCGATGACCTTTCTACACGTTTGGTTGCGGCAGTTTGAAGGAAGCTCGTGCTATTTAAACATTTCCCGTCTCCTAAATTGTTTGCTTGGGAGAGAAGCCAAACTGTATTGTTTTCTCTTTCACTACGACTTTCCAATTCCAACTCATGTGAATTTTGTGGTTTATTCTCACCTTTGACCACTGGCTGTAATGCAATGTTGGAAGCAGAGTAAAAGTAAAAAATACGCTGACGTTTTTGTATTAGCGTTTTTGTCTATTCGATACAATGTGATTCGTTTTCTTATTTTTGCCGTTTTCCATTTTCCTCCATATCATTCTTCTTCTGATGTGAGTATCACTTCACTTCAATAGTGCTGATGTGCTTCCGTTTTTCAACTGGCACTGCGGCGACCTCCCCCTTAAATGCAAGAGGAGAAGGGAAAGCAGCACAGGGCAATTATCGTATATCTTGTCGCAAACAACAAATTCTTTTCCGTTGCACAATTTCATCTGAGACTGGACTCAGTTGGACTGGGGACTTCCAAATTGGGCTTTTATTTTTTACTCTGCTTTATTCCTTCTGAGTAAGTAAAAAAGGCGTTCGCTTTACTTTTGATGTTCAAATATCTGCTGCTACGGATTCATTCTGTGCCTTTGAATAAAGCTGTTTTTAAGATGTTTGCAAACAAAGTTTTGAGAAAAGCGTCTGGAAGAAAGAGTTAAAGCAAAGACAAGTTCTACCACTCTTTTTTTCTCTTTTTCTGGTGAAAGTTTCACAAAAGCATGGTCGCAAAATTAAAACGCACTTCAAACGAAAATTGGATAAGATTGCACCCAGGGGGATGACTTGTCACTGGAGCTACAGAAACAAACGAATGAAAAGAGGGGAGAGACAGTGGAAAGCGAGTGGACGAAAAGTGTTTACTGTTGTGACACATCTTGTGGCAGTGGAACAAACTGCTATGCAATATCATTGCCTCCGTCTCTTTATTCAAGAGCATATAAATGGGAAACGACAAAGGTAAACAGTGTGTCAAAGTACACACTTGTTCATAGAGAAGGTACGGACATTATCAGTGTGATTCTTTCTTTTTATACGATGCCAGAATTTGATTTCGTGCAGATTTGGAAAGTACTAAAATGCTCTATAACTGCCTCTTATATGTACATTTCTCGGCTTCTCCCCTTCCTGGAGCCGGCGAATAGTCTTTAAAGGAGATTTGCTGAAAGAGGAAACCCAAAGAGAAAAGTACGTTATATTGATACGGCTGTAAAATCGTGTAAAGAACCCGTTGAACAACTTCTTCCAGCAAATAGTACCTGTTTACTCCGTACCACGTTTTTTTTTGTATATTGGAAAAAGATTATATTTCCTTTATCTGCTTATGCTACGCACGCCACTATACCACAACCACAAAGGACTATTGCGGTAGTTTCCCAGTCCCACTTGAGAATCTATCATTTCTCCATCAATCTCTTTCACGCAGAGGTAATACCAGTTGATGACAAGAGATTTTTCCGTAATCCGTTCGAGGGTTGCTGTCGGGCGGGCAAGTTTTACTTCTTACTTTTAGTACACTACCTTTTTCTTAGGCGAGATGCTTTAGGTTATCGTTGAGCGCAGCGAAACGATGACCGCCCCATAGTTACTATAAGATATCGTCGTTGACCAAAAAGTGTAAAAGGGGCTAAATGGCGTAGCCTAAGTATGGAATCCGGCACCACTTTTAAAATTGCACAGGGCCTACCTCGAAAACGGCTGAACAGATTTTTTTCATGTAAATTACGAACATTAAATTAC
>VYYJ01005926.1:0-10232 GCA_021029165.1 Cyphoderus albinus
CTACAAAGTTAAACTTGTCCCTCTTATTTCTCTTAGTAAATAATTTTGTGTTTTTAAGTCTACGACTAAGTAAGTGAAGCTGGACTTCAAGAACAAATACAGAAATTAAAAGTGATGCTATGCCTGCAGAAAATTGAGACCCAACCGCAAAAGCTGCAATGATATATATTATTCTAGCCAACCACGATATTATAGTTTTCATTAAGCAATTGTGACCTGAAAAATAAGGATCTACAGATGGGAATATAGTTGCAACCGCAGGTATGCTAAGGCCGATTAAAAATGTAGCTACCAATGTTAATGATACAACAATGTTTAAACATGTTTTCTGTGAATTATTGTCAGGAAGCGGTTCTGTGCGTCCTGAAATTGTTTAAAATTTAAGTTGTTGAGAATTTTGTTTAAAACGTTTAAAACTTGAAATGTAATTTAATATGAAAATCGAATCTCGTACCTTTTGAAATCGAGTTAGTGTGATGCAAAGCATTCCAGAGTTGACAATGTTCATTTCGTCTTGCAAAGAAACTAACTTGATTGAATAAACCTCCTGTATACGCTATGAGTTTTAAAGATCCGAAGGCCACACTGAACAGATTTTCTGACAGCACGCTTTTTCTTATGACGATATACAACTCCACGGCAGTTTGTAAGAAAAGAAAAATAGAGCCAAAATTTATTTGAGCCGGAAATGTGTTCGTTTAGAACTGCCTTACTCCAATGCTGAATTTGTTTGTTAGGGCTCAGAATTCTGAAGGGAGATGTTCCCAAACCAGCCGCGAAGTTTAGGTTTACCTTAAGTATTTCCAAACTCAATTTCGGAATAATTCCAGCCATTTTCAAATCCACACTTCACAAGTCACAGCCACGATTAAACATTGACATATACCTGAATTATTAGCTGAAACAAGAAATATGAAGAATTTCGATCAATATTTCAATATTCAATTTCAATATATCAGCTATTTATATTACGAAAATAGCTCCAATTGTTAGTCATAAATTATTACCAATAATTTACTATAAGTGATAGGCATTCCTACAAGAGGGATTTGGTAAGACTAATAACGATAAACAGTTTAGTACATATAATTTACAGGCTTGGGCAATTTCATTTTAATAATCTACAAAACTATACATATATATAAGTACTGAACTAGTTTTGAACTTAATATTGCATACAAATTTTCATGAGCTGTACTTATAAAACTAGGATGAACTTGCGGGTTTAAACAATATTGAGAGTTTTAAAAGTCATATGTGAAATAATGGTATAACAAAAAATTAATTTTAAAAGTAAATAAGTAACAAAAGATAAAGGTAGCGTAGTAATAAATATATCTAATTGGTCAATACCAACCTACAACAGTGACCTGTTTTTAATGAAGTTTCACTCTTTATAGAATTCCTAAAACAATCTGGTTGGGTTTTCTATTTCTGTGCAATTTACACGTGCTCCATAAAAGCAGAGTTATGAAAAATACGGTTGGACATTTCATCACTCAAAATCGTTCAACAAAATCTTTTATTTTCTTTATTTTGTATGTATTTATGATTTTTTTGAGATAAATAAATTTTTTAAATCACCGTCTTACGCAAAAAATTTAAATACGTAAACAATAGACTATGTACCAATCTGTTGGATAAGTTAATTTAGTCACAATTTGTGAAATTCAGATAATATGTATTGCGTAATATAAGTTTGTTTATTCTCTCACCAAGTTAACATTTAATTAAAATGTGGTGGTTATACGAGGGTCATTTGGAAATAGTTAAACCGAATTTGGGAGTTCATAACTTCAACAGTTTTTGGCGGATCGACATGATGTTGGTGTCATATTGAAACCAAAAATCTCCTCTTCAAAACGTACAAAAGCTCCTTTCAGTGTCTAAATTTGTGTGGAAGTTGCAACCAAAATGCTAAAAGTATCAAAATACCAATTTTTGAAAAACATTTTTGAAGACTGTCTAAGTTTTATGCAACACGTTGAAATGACTTCAAATTTTGTATATAGTGGTAGTTTTTATCTCCAGTTTCTTCTGCAATTTAAATTTTAAGGAAAAATGTATGTAAACGGGTTAAAAAATTTCTTGGTCACCTCTCCCTTTTATTGAAAAATAACAATTTTCTTGGGTCAATCGGAAATGCATCTAATGCCCATACCATGCGTCTAATAACACATTCGAATCACATTGAAAAGCTGAACATTTTGCATGAAAACCTTTCATTTTGAATCAAAACTGCGCTGTCTAGAAGGCGACAAATTAGGACAAAAACAGTGAAAATGAGCGTTTTTCACACAAAAATCATTGCATTTTTTTAATTTCGCGCGGTACGACAAAGAGGGTAGATGTACCGTAACGCGTTTGCACGTTTTGAAAAGGAGAAGACAGGCTTTAATATGACATCAACATCATGTCGATCTGCCAAAAACTGTTGAAGTTATTGACTCCCAAATTTGGTTTAAACATTGCCAAATGTCCTACGTATGTTATGGTGCAGCTACAAAGTTATTTTTAAGTTTTGAAGTGAAAAATATAATCTTATTTTCCGATAGAATGAAGGATAAGAAAACATAGTAAATATCATTTTTACTTATTATTTTAAAATTGATTCTATTAAATTAATAGAATTAATTGCTATAAGTCGCCTCTCTGGCCAGGACAGGGAGTTAAAGCCAAAATGAAATTACTAAATACCAATTACGCCAATGTGTAACGTATATCAGAAAATATGTTGTAAACAACCTTACATCATACTTATGTATTATCACGCTTTATTTTTCAAGTCTCATATTTTAAATCTGTTTTATGCGCCTGTAAGGAAAAATGTTAATAATGCAGACTTGTGTTGTATTTTGTTAAGGTGTAAAATCAAAGTAAAGCATACTCGTAGGAGTTGCTTCCAATCCATTACCAGCGCTTTTCACTTTGTACCGTTTAAAAGCTTTTGACAGTGCTTCTGTACAGAACACCATCAGTGCAACGGACATACCCATCAGCTGCATTTTAAACATGCCCCCAATCTGCTTCAAGTCAAATGCTTTTTCCTCCATGGAACCCTTCTTTTCCTTAAACGCTCCAACGTCAACCTTACTTAGACATTGTTTTGCCCTTCCCCAAATGCCTTCATGTTGAAATCCATAACTATAATTCAGATTCCTTCCAACATCCCCAATCGTGTTACATGCGTACCATCTTTCGCGATGTCTCTCAAACGCAATGAAAAATCCAGCCTGCTCGAGGTACCCCACAGCACACATAAATCTTTCATGTATCCAGTTTCTGGAAACTTTCCATGACCTAATCCTTTCAAATCCTGGGATTGTAATAGCACTTGATGCTCCCAGCCTCGGAAGGAATATTGCAATGGGAGCGTAAAACTCCACGGGCATAAAACTCAACCATGCAAACTTTGACGTTCTCAGGTTACCAATCTGATACCATCTCTGTCCATTTTGAATTTTACTTTGTCCAATGATTTCACTCGTCACGACGTTTGTCTCGTCAACCACTTGATGTACTTTGGTTGTATTGAGGAGAAAGTATTCCATGGGGTAGTCAACTCCTGGAGTGCCGTTCAAAATAAAATTGGAAAAGAAAACCTCCAGAAGTGGTACAGGTCTAGAAGATCCAGATTCACCTTGCCACCAAATCTTCTCGTTCGTCAGTAAAACAAATTCCCCTTCATTAATCATTTCTTGCAGAGATTCCGGCCAGAGCGACTCCTGCGTTCCCGTCAGAATCGAGTACAACGCCGCCTTGTATCCCGTCGAGTAAACCACCATCATCAGAGTCCATAGTAGCCAGCAAGGAGAAAGCATTCCAAATGCAAACTTAGGCCTAGCCTTGATCCACGCTTCTCCAACTTTCTCCGGGTGAACGGCGATAGGCTGCTCCACAAACGCAGACAGCAAAGCAAAGTTTAAATAAAATGTTTCACCGATTCCAGAAAACCTCACTTCAAAATATTTTATTGCCATAATTAGAGAAACAGCCGAGGCCAGAAACAGACTCCAACTTATGAAGTCATAGGGCTGGACTATTACATAAACCGATAATGTCGGTTTGCGCTGAAACGCCACGAACTGAAATGGTTGTTGTTGTATATCAAAGGAAATTATATCCCAGAGAGCCAAATATTGTTCTATCTTGTTTTTTTCTACTTCTGCGCCGAGGCTAAAGGAATTGAGGTCGGCCTGAAATCCAACAGAATCTAAAGACCTGTCCTTAATTTTGTCCGCAAAACTAAACAAGGTCATATTAAAGTCGTCCTTCAATATGAACATCGCGCATGTGGAGCTCCATCGGTAATAGTAGATCGGTCTGAAATGTGGTCTGGCGATATCACAAGCAAATAAAACGTCCTTCAACATTGCTGGATTCAGTTTTGCGTGGGTTCCGCGTGAATAATCGTCGGAAATTTTCTTTCTCAAAATGATAAGACTTTCTACGGTGGAAATCCTTACGAATGTTCGCTCACATGGGACACATACTAAATTAACTTGAAAACTGTGATTAGCTTCAATTTCCATAGATACAATAAATCCCCTAGCAAATGTCCGATACAATTTTTTCCTGTAAAAGCGTTCTCGATTTGACTTTTGTCTCTCGGTATAAACTTGAAATGTTCCAATGAAAATTATATTGTTTGGCCACTGTCCATGTTGACGAAATTCATTCATCACTGTTTCAAGTATATCGTAATTATTTCCGTCCTCCGACAAAGAGTTTTCAAAGTATACATGAAACAGGCAGACCGGTTGTCTAGAGGTGTAATGGGCATATCTAGAGTCAGATTGTATGTCGGCGTCTGAGATGTTCGCGTCAATTGTGTCAACTGATACAACGGAACTGTAATTAAAACTGATTAAGTACAATAATTGATCGCCATTCTTGGCCAGTTCACTATGTTGGTATAAGACAACGAAATTGTATATAAATTTAAAATGACAGTTTGAAAAATGATTCAAGAATTCTTTGATTTGAGAAAGTGAAATTTGTGAACGTAAAACTATAAATACAAAGACATATAATACGTTAAGGCGCATGATTTCTCAGTCTTTCCGTAGTTCACTTACTGCCTGATTCCAACTGCGTTTATGACAAAAATAGAATTTTGTAAGTTAAATATATGCTATGTCAGTTGACCTCGGCAGATGTCGGGTGACGTATGGATTTTAATAAAGGCCAAAAAGATTTTAGAAAGCTTATTGAATTCGTCTCTCGTTACATAATAACTTTATTGTCAAGGTAAAAGCAGTTAATGCAATGTTCTCTTTTATTTATGGACAAGGGAGTTCGATATTTTATTTATATCACAAAGAATCAATTCATAAATTACATTAGTGCATTAGAAATGCTTTATTATTATCAGAGTGGCGTGGAAATCAAATGATACTATGTATAATAATCTGTACTCTATAAAATGGATTCAAATAAGTAAATTATTTTCTTGCGTTTTTGTTACCTTTTTGTTACATCGTACCTAATAACTCCAACTATTATTTAAAGCATTATGCGATAAGAATTTTACAAAATATGGAGTAGCATTATGTAAAAGTTGTTTATATTCGCATCCGTAAATTTATTTGCGTCGACATACTTTTGTAACGTGTGTAGTTTTATAACAAAAACAATCCATAAATTATCACACTCTGCTAATAAATGTGGAAGGCTCAACTTAGAATAATGTTTTGGTTAACAGGAAATTTCCATCCCAATAAATAAAAATAACTACTTCAAAAAATGTCCACCTACACCACTCCCTTACCATTAATATGTTAAATAACTGGAGAAAAAAATTATCACAAAATTTTCAATTATGGTACAAAAATAAAATCGCATTTGTAAGCATAGGTACACATCTCTACAGTTTTGTACCTTCCCGCCATTGCTTATTTTATCAGATGATTTGCATATCATTTGCATTTTATTTATGTAAACCAACTTTCTAACTACATTTATCTTGAGTTTTTGTGGAACTTGTCAATGGCGTCTAGTATCACTATTTTCAAGGCTTTACACGTAATGTCATATAGGGTGCTTAAATTAATTTCATTATTGTAAAAATTTAATAATTGATAAGTCGCAAATCGTCGTAGTGGCTAAATTATAATTTATTACAAAGATCAATAATGGCACAATACGTGCATTACGGTTTTAACCGCCTACACATTAAAGTTTACTTGATGGGGCTTTTAAATACTATTCTATGGAAGTCAAAAATAATTTTGCAACAATGTCGTGTCAATAATTTTAGCCTTCTTAAAACTAATTCAATATATTCCAACTAGAATTTTCCGCATTTTGGATGGTATTTACTACAAATATATAATTTTCAAATAAAATGTTATAATTCAAATAACTGTTGTTTGCATGCATTAGGTACAGTACATAATGTGGTGCAGAGTTGTGTATTTGTTCACAAAATTTTGCAAAAAATGAACGCAAACTGGAGAACACGAATATTCCATAATTTCCAACAATATGGTCCCGAAACTGCATTGGTGTCATTTCTGAAATATTTCCTTGACATTTCCTACCTTTTCTGCGTAAGTCCTTTTCGACTCACCATTCAACCGTCTCCTTCTGACCAATTTAATTTTAAACAATGTCCCTTCAAATTTACCATTTCCAAATGGCGACCGCAAACTGTGCTTTGCGTACTTGTCATAATATTGTGTGTTTTCTACGGTGTTGGCGATATTCGAAAGCAGTCCTTCCATTTCCAACACAAACCCTCCCAGTATTTCAAACTGGTCTTCGTACCCGTATCTATTACATTTACAAGTCTTTATTTCAAACTGATGTGGACACAGCAACAAGATATTCTCAACCTTGCAAATTTTATCCTACATTCTAAAAAGAATTCGCTCCCACTCCCTGACACAAGAAAGATCAATAAGATTAAAATTGCGATTCTCCTCATTTTACCAATTTATCTGCTTTTTGGTACCTTTACATTCTTGTTTGAAGATAGCGTTGCAGGGAAATCAGTTTGGCAAATGAGGTGGGCTCATTTTGTTGGGTCTGGAAAACTCATATTTTATTTCGAAGAGGTCGACGATACTGAAGCCACGGATGGTCCACTTTGGGATACTGTTGCTGGGATTCTTGGACTGCTTGCATATTTATCAAAGTAATTAATTTGAAATAAGATTTAGCAGCACATGCGGTTGGTTTTCGAATTGAATATTGTACAATTAATGTTTACAAATTTTTGTAGGAGGTTCGCACTCCGGATTGCAAATTTGTTTCAACTCGTGTCACCTCTGATTCTTTGGTTTATAGCAAAGTCATTTTCAAAACAATTTCCCATTCATGCTCATAATGCACATCAATCCCAATCACTCTCAAACCGAGCTGTCAATGCATGGCTTCTATCAAATAAAGCATTGGCCAATGTAAACCAAATCTATACTGGACCAGGGCACGGTCGATTTAATTACTCTAAAGCATGGAATCAAATTTACAGTGAATTTATCGCTTTGAAGAAATTGGCCCGCCTTCTGAACAACGTTAACGGCTCACAGCTAACGTGCTATATCTTCAGAAACTTACTATTCTTTGGCAACTATTTTGTGCGAATTGAGCCTTGGTTCGATTTCATTGATGAGGTTTGCTACGCGATTATGCCATTTGTTGTGCTACTTCTGGCTGCAGATGTGTGCCATCTGGTAATTTATATACTATAAATAATTAGTTGATTGCTTATTTGTATTTATTAACAATTTTTTATTCAAATTGGCTTCTATCAACTGTGTAAAATTCAGCTAAGCCTTTTCAAAGAATGGTTGAACGCAAATACAGAGATCGTTACAGGAGAAGACAAAGTAATGCATTTGATGGCAATCTATGACGCAGTGAATCATTTTGAGGTTTCACTTAAAGGAAGTGACGTATTTCCAATCACCTATTCATTTGCTGCAGGGGTACGTTATATTTTAATTTTAAAATGCACATTGCAGAGGTTAGTTAATATGTAAATTTTTTAACTTTGTAGGTTGGGAGTCTTACTGTGACTTACTTTATAATCTGTATTCAAGCTTGAGCTACAACGCATTCGACTAAATTTAGTATTCATTAGTTAAAATACTATTAGTCAAAGTTGTACAAATATAACTAAAGGCTATTAAAACTAAAATGATAATGTTAAAGTAAGACTTCGTGTTGATTCACAATTACCTAAACCTATATGAAAATAAAATACGCCGATTAAATACACCAATCCATTATTTACATAAAAATGAGATCCTGATTAATATGTACGTACCTTCCAAAGGAGAAAAAGATTTAATCGTTTGATTAGAAAGGAAGTTGTGGAGAGATGAAAAACGAAAATGTTGAGAGTTGATAAGATTATTACTACTAGAGGGCCGTTATTTGCTAAGTTGGTGAAAAGTGTCGACTTCTATTAACATTAACATAATCTTGATGTCCAAGTTACGGATAGGGTTGCCGTTTTACCTTTCGAATCGTTATCGGATCGGCCCGGATCGAGCCACTTTTTCTCATCGACAAGAAAAATAAAAATACTCATTTGGTAGAGAATTTTGTGAGCTTTCTGGATCCGGAGGTTGCAGCATTGATGAGGAACCAGCTTCTGTCGTGTAGCAAAATATTACCTAAAAACCCAGGCAAAATCCGAAAGGTTCGGATTTTCGGCTGACTTTTTAGATTGTATTCAATACTGCTATTTTCCTTTTCATACTAGCTAAATGGAACCTCCGGATCCAGAAAGCCCACAAAATTCTCTACAAAATGAGTATTTTTATTTTTCTTGTCGATGAGAAAAAGTGGCTCGATCCGGGCCGATCCGATAACAATCCGAAAAGTAAAACGGCAACCCTAGTTACGGACAAATTTGGACGGGAGTACTCCCAAGCATGTTCAACATATTCTCAAAAGTCCAACCTTTCGTAATCTTTCCAGCGGGCCAAGAATTGTTGAAGTGTCTTTCCGTTAAATTTTGGAGACATTCAACAATCAATGTGTGTGCAACTCCATAACTTACGTGGTAATGAAATTGACAATTTCTGAGAGTGATGGAAGTTTGCCACATGGTTACTTTAACCCGCATTCACATTCATTCACATTCAGATATAGTTGATATTAGGCCAACACAAAATACTTCACAGCAAATTCCTCTACTACGACCCAGAAACATGTACGGTGGATATAGTCCTTTAAACTATTTATTAAATACGAGAGAAATGCATAAAAAATTAATTGGAGTTTCAGTTTTACAGCGGGTCTGAGAAACATTTATAGCTAACCTTTAGCTAACAAGATTAAAAATTGAACCTACATGAAAACGTCACACCTTTTTCGTCACAGTAAATTAAAAAGCCAACATCATTTTTACCTTAACCGGATCAGTAATTAGAGCTAGTTATTTTAATTAATAACCTTCTCTCCTTTTGTAATTATAAGCTGTGAACTTTCACAATTTTATACAGTTGAAGTTTATGTTCGAAATTATTTCTTAAAAAATATGAATGGATAGAAAACAAAGTACTTCAAAATACAGGTCACACACATAAATATGTAATTCAGCGACATTTCCCCAAATTGTATCATACATTTTATATTAAAAATTATACCAAACAACGTTTAGGTGAAAAACAACTAAAAACTTATAATCCAGCCCGATGTTTGTGCATAACTGATTTCACGTTATTCGCTCAATTTGTGTTTGATTTCACATGTTGATTATCTGTTTCATGAACGAGTAGTATCTAGTAAGGCCTACTGAGGACAAGAACAAATGACAAATTGTTGTAGACACGTACCAAACCAAACCGCAAAATGTTAATTACTACAGGCTTGATTACTCCCATCAAATCCACCTTGGATTTGGTGGACAAATGTAATTTTACCCCTTGTATATTTCCATATGTTGTTATTAAAGACTGCAAAATTGTAACATCGGAATGCACCAACTACAAATTTTCGGTCAAACCAAAACACCTTCGGGGGAACTGGATACTACATATTGCAACGGCATTTTCTGGGTTGTCTCTGCATATATTTCAGTTCCATTTTGAGAAGAACACTTCAATCGTCCAATATCTGCGGCTGTTTGACATACTTTGTTTTGTGGTCACCCTTGTATTTTCAGAGATGGGCAAGATAAGCACTTCAACCAGATAAAGATAAAGATGAAGATAAATCCTTCTCTTTGGCAAGATAAAGATAAAAGATAAAGATAAGCTTTGGATAAGAAGCAGATA